>JARFXV010000513.1:682500-884142 GCA_031761425.1 Cosmopolites sordidus
GTTTTTCGCCACTATCTAAAACTCAAAAAATATCAAAAATACCTGTTCTTATGTAAAACCCAAATAAAGGGAAGAATATATGAACACGCCACAATCATTCAGACATTACTGAAACTATGGGTTGTTGACTGTAGATAGGGACTCCCTATTCTTGACGAGAGAGTATATGTCGGTACCCTGAAGAGTCTGGAACATCAAGAGACGAAACATATGCCGTCCAATTGCAGGGATGGGTGGGGCCCTTTCCCGGTCAAGCAAAAATAGTAGCCGGCAGTCAAAGTAGAAAAGTAGGTCAGAAAAGAAGGTAATCCAGAAAATTACAAACATACAAAAATGTTATATAAATTTGTTTTAAATTATATTATATAATGCTGTAACAAATAAACAAATTTGTTAAAAAATATGTGTATATCTTATACACACAAATGGAAACATCTATGTTTAGTGAATAATTTAATATAAGAGATCTTCATTTTCGACATTCGAAGTAAGGAAGTATTTCAACATCAATACTATTATTATTACATTAATAGCAAAAGTATTGTATAAATCTGTATGAAATAAATAAAAGAATGTATAGTTCTTATGGACTTCAATTTTGCCACCCGTGTCACATCCATGGTTTTCATAGTATTGTATCTTGTTTCTACGCACCACTTTATGGCTTCTATCATATTACTGTATTGCCGCCTTTTTATTTTCTTCCTGATTATGTCATCCATTCTCGATCTCTCTTTCCAACATCCTGTCATTATGCTTAATTTCGATGCCGGCGAATTGCTTTGAGCGAAAAAGTTTTTTCTACGGAATACTTTTAAATTCTTATTGTACACAGTATATCGGAAACATAACGGAACTTTTCAAAGTTTAAGAATACCACTAGCACCATCTGTTGAAACAATATATAATCTGAAAGCTGTATATCTCTTCTATAAAACAAGTCCGCCATTAGAATCGATGAACGGATTGTCAAGGTATAGTGCTTAAAGTGACAGTGCATGTTTTACTTCACAAAAACACGATGGAACAATGAGCTGATATTAAATTTTGTTTCAAGATCGCTAAAAGTTTTACAGAAACATTTAAATTGATGAAACAGTTGACGCTGATGATTGCTTAACCCGTACACATGCCAAGCCAGTCCGATCAAACAACGAAAATCGCGTTGAATTCGTGAAAAAGCATGTGAAATGATCGCCTACGATGCAAATTCGACTGTGAGAGAGATACGAGAGGAATTAAATACGACCAAAGACATGATTCACAAAATGTTGACAAAACATTTGAACAAACCGATAGTTTGTGCTTGATTTGTTTCTTACGCATTGAACATAGCAAGAAACTTATTAAAAAAGCCAGACGGAACTGCACATTCCTGGAATTGATTGTAATTGGTGATAAACCTTGGTGCTTCAAACCCGATTCTCAAACAAAGCTCCAAAGTGCTATGTGGAAGCCTCCAGCTCTCCGAAATTGAAAAAAATTCGTTTCAGGAAGTCACGAGAAGAGAATGCTGATTTACTCTTACTCTAAAGGTATTATACTAGGAGAATTCGTCCCGCAGGGTCAAAATGTTACTAGTAAATATTATCTGGCTAATAATAAAGCAATCTATGCTGGCACTGGTTGAACGTTCCCACAGTCCATTGATGTGGAAGGGAAGTATTTTGAATAAAATACATCATTTTGGGCAAACCTACTTATTATTTTATTTAAAAAGTTCCATTTTTTTGGAATAGTGTGTATTAAATAAGTTTCAGTACGAGAGACTAAGAAGGGAGGTCAACCGTGTACGCAAAACCGTGTACATTTTTTTTTTACAAAATTTGCAACAAAGCAAGTTTTGCTGACCCACTGTTGAAGAATTAAGGCTTTATTACTATAAAAGCCACTATATAAAGCCACCACTCAGATAACCCAACAGGTCTACATGTTCTTGTGCAAGCTGGGCATTTAAGGTCTGGAGGATACAGAATTGGTACACGCGGTCAAGTCTGTTTGACTTTTCGCGATTATCTTCCTCGTGGAGATGCACAGGTCTGTATGGATACACTTAACATAGACTTTTTTAGAGACGATTTTATTACGTCTTTATATCTCCTTTTTGGACATCCTATTGTTCGTTTCTTGGAATTTGTAGTTTCTTTGAAGAAAATTATAACAGAACATTAATGCAATAAAAATATTTTACCCTAGCGAGACTTTGATCCCTTGATCCAAATCACGCAAATGGCGATTTTGGGCAATGTGGAGAGCATACTAGAGCGATAGAAAACATATTTTGAAGCACTGTTAAACGGAACCATCAGAAAACATTATAATGATAGTCGACAATTTATAAATGCAGGCCAGCCATTGGTGAAAGTAGTATCGTTGCTGGACGTGGAAGAAAGTTTAGTGAAACTAATAAGTAATAAAACTGCCGGAATAGATAACATGCCTTCAGAACTACTAAAGCATAGAAACAAAGAATTATCTCAAGCTTTTAATCAATTAATAGTTATCATCTGGTGTAATGAGTAGATGTGGCAGCAGGTGGTATGACCGACTCATAAGAAAGGTGACAAACTGAAATGCGTGAACTACGGCATAACGCTATACTATACCGAGAACTATGACACGTGGCATATGGCATTGCTTTACAAAGCTTATTAATTTCTAACAAATATGGTTCCATAGGGCAGAGGATAGGATAGATCAAATATAGAAGAACGATTGGGCGAATATCAGGCAAGGTTTAGAATGAGACGCTCACCAACAAATGTTCTTGTATTTCGAACAGGCATGCGACCCCGTACAAAGAGCAGTCGTGTAGAATGCCATGGAGGAAATAAGAATACCAACCAAGACTATTACATTAGATTCATACAACTTTCAGACACTGCTTGCTTCATGTTTCGAGCCAGTTGGTAGGCATTCATCATGCATAGGCATGATAAAGTAAAGTTTTTGTAAAATGGCATTGATGTAGACCTATTTGAAATAAATATAAAACTAAAACTGAGTTTTTTAACGCCCCTTATAAGAAACACATTTGTAACACATTACAAAATATTGTTCAACACATTTTTTGAATATTAATTTGTGAACCGAATCGATTTTTACTAATATTTTTAAATGTATTGCTGCTTTAATTATACGGACATTGTTGGAATTAATTCACTTTATCTCAGTTATTTCATAAGAGATCAAAGCTTTACCCGTAAGAATACAGAGGATTAAACGAAACGAAATTTTGCCATATCTGAAATATCTCAGGTTGGTTAAAATAGCAAATTGCTACTGGGACCATCCGCAGTAAGACCATCCGCATAAAAAAATACAATAATAATTTTAATTTTAACTTAAAAATACTACCATATATTGGATTCTAAAAATATTTCACAAGTATTAAGTTTAATAAGAAATAAATGTAATTGCAAATGACGATAATATTAAAAAGCGGCAATACATAGTGTGTCACAAATCCATAGGTAAAAAGTAAATGCTTGAATCTTCGCATAATCAATAGTACCAATTTTGTATGAATACGAGATGTGTAAATAATTTTATAAGATTAAATAGATTTACTGAAAGCTTTAGAATGGATTTTCCATCCGTTCAAAAATATAAAGACCTGTTTCACTTCTGTTGTCCTTTTGATCCGGCAAAAGATTTGTCGGAACCATTTTCGAGTAGAGTTTGCGCATTGGTTCCCAATTCATTTGTCAAAATCTGATGAACCCTGGTGTGAGTATAATTCAACTTTTCCCCGATCATGCTGACCATCCAGCAATGATCAGAATGCACAAGATTCCAGATTCTGTGCACATCTTAATCACTGCTTGCAGTGATTAAGCTTAGCCTTGCGCTGCTAGATTCATCTTCAGTCGGGTATTGGCCTTTTGAGAGTGCCATAAACCTCCTGAAAACCTGGGCTCCTTAAAAAGCACTGTTTCCATAAGCCTGTTGAAGTTTTGAAAGATTGTGAGTGAAATAAAACTTTGAATGTGTGAAAAAAAAACTTAATAGCCCACCGTTGTTCGAAAGTAAACGGACCACCAAGTGACCCTAAGGAGTTCAAAATCGCACAGAATATGAATCAGACGTTGGCCTACCTCCCTTCCACAGTAGAAACGAACAGTGCAGCCGGATTGACTACTACGCCAGCAATCTGATTACTTTATTTACACATCTCGTACGCATATTATATAATGTTATGTTTAAGGATCCAAAACTGCACTAGCAAGGTACTAGTATTTATTCTTTTTCAATAATGACAAAAAGAATTGAAAATAAGTTTTATTTTAAGTTATAGAACTGAAAATGAGTCAGTTATATACACTATTGTAAATAGAAAGTGCAACACCAAGAAAACAGATAAATAATGAAATGACAATTCGAGAGAAAGCCCATTATATGATTACAATGATTACAAATGATTACAATTACAGCCTAATACGGTTTAAGATTAACAATAGAAGAGGGTAGCTACCCCCCCCTATTTACCGGACTGGTAGAGAACCGTTGAGTTGAGAGATACGGTGTAAATATATATATATATATATATATATATATATATATATATATATATATATATATATATATATACATCATTATCTTCATTCAGCCATTGTCGATCCACTGCAGGATGAAGGCCTCCCCAGCATGCTTCCAACACGCGCGGTTCTGAGCTTTCCTCTATCATTCGGGTCTAAAATACTTAATGATGTCATCCGTCCGTATTCAAGTTTGTATATATATATATATATATATATATATATATATATATATATATATATATATATATATATATACATACATTCATCCGTCCATTGTGTTTTCGGCCTTCTTCGCGGGCGTTTATGATCAAGCCGTATTCACTTCAGAATTGCGTTCGTCCATCTGTCATCGCATCGCCTCGCTATATGGCCTACCTACTTCCATTTCAATTCATTCGCCTTTTCAATGATGTCACATACGTTGATTTGTTATCTCATCCATATGCAGGTCCTTCTGTCCCGATTTGTAATGCCAAGCATACACGCTTCCATTCCCCTCTGTGCAACCTGAGGCTTTTGAACTGATTGTGATGTGAGTGTCTATGTTTCAATTCCGTATGTCAAAACAGGCAGCACGCACTGATTAATACCTTTTCTCTTCATACAAAGTGGGAGTTTGCTCTTAAATACTATATTCAGCCGGTCAAATGCCTGCCAGCCACACTTAACCCGCCGTCCCACCTCCCGGGCGGTATCACCCTCCATTGAAATCCTTTGCCCAAGATATATGTAGTGGTCTACAACCTCTAAATGACTTCCTAAAATAGAAATACTTCTGTTGACAGCAAATTTGTTAAACATAACCTGGCCCTTTTTTAGGTTTATTTTCAAACCAAATGGTTCTCCCGCCCTTTGCAGCTCTCGTATATGTTCTTGTAGCTTATCTGGGTCTTATGAGAGGAGAACGATATCATCTTAGGTATCTTAAGCTTAGGTATTGCACCATTGACTTTTATTCCCTCCTGTTCCCAATCCAGATTACGAAATACCTCTTCAAGGCAGGCTGGTAAAAGCACAGGCGATATTGAGTTACCCTGCCGTACACCACGTTCTACGTTCATTTTAACTTCAAAGCCATCCATGCGAAATGTAGCTGTAGCTTCCTCATCCATGGATCTCAGTAGGTTCACATAGGCTCTGTCTATCCCTTCGTCAAGCAATGCGTCCACTATGGCTTACGTTGATACTATACTATACTATACTATATGCACTATTAACTGTTTATGGTAACTTAACAATTTTGCTGTTGGAAGTGACCATCGAATGGTACGAGCAAGGGTTCGGATTGACTATCGAAAAGAGCGCGAAACAATGGTAAGATCGAAGAAGGGCAAGGTGGATTCTGGAAAACTGCTGGAGAGAGGAAGCAATTTTGAGATTGGTTTGTCAAACCTGTTTGCTGCGTTACAAGATCTAGAGGAGGTGGAAATATCAGTTCAATATGAAGAAATCACCAACAATGTACTTTAAACGGCTGCTTCAATAGCACCAGAAGAAAAATGTCTCAAACATACAAAAATGTCCAGTGAGACCATTGATTTAATGAAGAAACGGCGAGCAATGAGAAATGCAGGTAGTCCTTTTGGCAGGGTGGAGTACACTGAGCTCTGTAAAACTATAAGAAAACGTATTTCCGATTCAATATGCAGCTAATGCAAAAAAACCCTGGAAGAAAACAAAGGAATTAACAAAGCTAAACAGAAGCTGAGAAACAAAAGAACGCAAATATATGCTTTAAAGCGTGAGGATGGCACAGTGTGCAGGACGCGTACCCAAATGTTAGAGATTGTCAGAAAATTTTATTCCCACTTATATGAAGATCAGAATCAATCAAAGACAACAATACTCACGGAAGAACAAATGCCAGATATCCTAGTAGAGGAAGTAACAAATACTATAGAATCGATGAAAAACGGCAAGGCTCCAGGGAAGGACAGCGTAACTGTCGAAATGCTAAAAGCTGGTGGTCGGATGTTACATAAAACACTGGCAAAATTATACTCAAAGTCCTTATTATATTATACAAAAATCCTTTTACATAAAGAAGGAGCACTGGAAGATTTAAAGAACGACCGTCCAATCAGTAATGTACAAAGTTTTCACTAAGATAATTTCTAAAAGAATATTAAAAAAACTGAATGACGCACAACCAAGAGAACAAGCAGGATTCAGAAGTGGATTCAGTACAATGGATCACATCCAGGTTGTACAGCAGGTCATAGAAAGGCACAACGAATACACCATGCCACTGTGTTTGGCTTTTATCGACTACGAAAAAGCATTTGATTCCATCCCAAAGCATGCGATAATGGATGCACTGTTTAGCCAAGGTGTAGAGAGAACCTATGTAAACCTATTAGAATCGATATATGATGGAGCTACAGCCACAATTCACCTTGATGATCTTGAAGTGGGAATTAATACAGAACGAGGTGTAACGCAATATCGCCTATTCTTTTCTCGGCTGGCCTTGAAGAAGTATTCCGTAAACTGGATTCGGAACAGGATGGTGTAAAGGTCAATGAAGCAAACTTAAACCATCTTAGATTTGCAGATGATATTATTCTCATTTCACAAGACCCAGAGGAGCTGCAAAGACGCATACAAGAACTGCAAAGGGCTGGCGAACCATTTGGCTTGAAAATAAACCTGAAAAAGAGTCAGGTTATGTTCAATAACTTCGCTCAGGACAGAAGAATTTCAGTTTTAGGAAGGGATTTGGAGATTGTGGACAGCTTTATATATCTTGGGCAGAGGATTTCAATGGAGGGGAATACCGCCCGGGAGGTGGAACGGCGTGTTAAATGTGGCTGGCAGGCATTTGGTAGGTTCAACATAGTGTTTAAGAGCAGACTCCCACTTTGCCTGAAAAGAAAAGTCTTCGATCAGTGCGTTCTATCCGTTATGACATACGGAAGTGAAACCTGGACACTCACATCGCAATCAATTCAAAAACTTCGGGTGGCACAGAGGGGAATGGAAAAATGTATGCTTGGCATTACAAGACGAGACAGAAAGCCCTGCGCATGGATCAGGGAACAAAAAAAAGTCTGTGACATCATTGGAAGTGTAAAGCAATTGAAATGGAAGTGGGCAGGTCATACAGCGAGGCGATGGGACGACAGATGGACCAAGGCAATCCTGGAGTGGATACCGCTTGATCGCAAAAGTCCGCGAAGAAGACCGAAAGCACAATGGATTGATGACATCGTTAAATATATTGGACCAGAGTGGCAGAGGAAAGCCCAGGACCGTGAAAGTTGGAAGCGTCTTGCAGAGGATCGATACAGACTGATGATGATGATGATGATGATGATATATATATATATATATATATATATATATATATATATATATATATATATATATATATATATATATATATATATATATATGAATGTTGGTATATATGACATGAAAGTTGGCACGTCTCAGTAATTTTTTATGGAAAAGGTTTTATGTTATCCATTTTGTTGTAACTCACCACTAGATAATGCTGTAGCGCATCAACTTCTATATATTGACTACATCTTTCCCTACTTACAGTATTTAAATTTAAAAATGCTACCGTAGGATAGACAGTCTGACTCAATGCATATAGATAAAATTGAAAGGAAATTTGTATAGGGCGGGTAGATTAACTAGACAGATCCCTCGACTGGGTTCAAGTCCCAGTCCGACCTATCCGAATTTTTTCTCAAAAAAAAAAAATCTTCTTCCGTTACTCTAGATATTAGAATTAGTTTGAATTACTTTAAATTGGTTTGATTATATAGCGCATGGAATACTAAAAAATATTGTTCGTTCGCATGAACTATTAATAAAAAAAATGTATACACTTTATCATCATTTTATACTAATAAAAATAATAGAATGTTCACAATTTTGTATAACGATTTATAGATTCTACATTACATACTTACATACAGACTATTCATTTTAGATATGTAGGGGTAAATAAATATACACTGACAGGACAACATCTGTCGGGTTCTGCTAGTCTATATATAAAAAAATTCAGCCTCCGTATGTTTGTGCTCGCAAAACTCGAATCATCATACACTTATTTCTATGGACCGATAGTCCTATAGACCGATAGATTTATGTGTATTCTGTACATACATACTATTTTTGAATATATTCGGTTATCCGGAAAGTTTATAGGGATTTACAATTAATTCTTTAGCTACCCTGTATGGTTAATAATGTAGCCACTCCGTATGATTAATAATATCAATATGATGATTCAGGAAGAGCTCGTAAATGTTGTTTTTTTGGACATGTGTCGTGACGATATGGTTCGACTAATAAAGTGACGCCGACGAGGACCTGTTTCATGTATCGATTTCGATGCCTTTAAAATATTTATTTGATCTAGAACATTTTTATTCGATTTCTTGTTAAAAATCAGAGTATTTACAGTTCAGGTGTGGCGTGAATCTAAAAGGCTCTATGGTGCAATAAGTGTCCATATATTATAAAAAAAACCATAGCTTTCAAGTTGTGTTTAGGTTTAGTGTTTTTAGTTAAATTAATTTTAGTTAAACATTTCATATAATTTTCTATGTAGTGTTAAGTGCCTTGGGATTTTTTTTTGGTATAGTATTGTGTTTGGTAAACTACATTATTATTTTTTGTCGTTACTAAAATACTGCTTTTACAACGTAATCGTTTGGTTTTTGTAAGTTGGATTTTTACCTATTTGTACCTACGTTTTAGGATCAGGATATATATATACATATATATATATATATATATATATATATATATATATATATATATATATATATATATATATATATATATATATATATATATATATGGCGTCGTGAGAGATCTAGTAGTAGCAGTAGCAATAGTAGTTTCAGCCTCAGCCAGACGTCCAAGGGATCGGAAAATTGCATCAGAGAGGAATCAAAGCGAATGGATTTACAACTTTCAAGAAATTTTTGAGAACCTGAGTCTTCTTCGAAAAAAAATGAGAGTCACCCAGCCAAATACGACGGAATCTGCATATATAAGGTCTTCATACGAATAATGAATTCATCGACTGGAAATTCTATCCAGAAAATTACAGCTCATGTAGAAACTATCAAAGTATTTACGATAAAAGTCATTAAAGGACAAATTGCCTCAAATCAACTTCGAGTTTATTAAGAGTGTTTAACGAGTACAGATATTGTTATATATATATATATATATATATATATATATATATATATATATATATATATATATATATATATATATATATGTATATATATAAATAATAAATATTACAAAAACGATTCCAGTGATGCATTTTCTAGAAAGTATAATAGAAATGTTTGGAGTACCTACAAAGCTTATATGTGACAGAGGTACTGCTTTTTTTTTGGTATTTATTTAATCTATCAGATGATTACCATTATTATTTACAATGTTTTTGTCAATATAGGTCTTTAATGCTTTTTTGTCAAAAATTAGCATTTTTATTGGCAAAAAAGCAACAGGTTGTTTTTCATCACGTTTGCCATTTTGAAAGATTTCCAATTTTAATAATTTTACAGGGAGCAGAATAGATAGTAGATAGTAGATAGTAAATAGGTAGGCCGATGTCAGGTGAGTAAAGTGAATGGGGAAAAACATCCAAAATAAAGCTCAACAGTTTTTATTAGGTCCTGATTGAAATGTGTGGTGGCGCATTTCATTATGAAACCCGACCCCTTTCCTGTTTGCTAATGCTAGCAGTTTGTCTTCAACTGCTGTCTTCAGCTCATCTAATTGTGAATAGTAGAGGTCGGTGTTGATGGTTTGATTGGATGGAGAAGCTTAAATTATATGGGTCCCTTCCAACCCCACCAAAAAAAAGCATAACTTTCTTAAGATAAAGGTTGCCTATGGTTGTACTTAAAACCTCTGACCCTGGCAACCCCCGCAATTTTTTTTGTTTCACGTTATTGTGCACAATACACTTTTCATGGAATAGATGTAACAAAAAGAAACCGTTTAATATTAAGACTTGTACAGTAAGCTGTAAACTGAGTGCTCGTAAAAGCAGTACCTCTGTCACATATAAGCCTTGTAGGTACTCCAAACATTTCTATTATACTTTCTAGAAAATGTATCACTGGAATCGTTTTTGTAATATTTATTTATTTATATATATATATATATATATATATATATATATATATATATATATATAAATAAAACAATATCTGTACTCGTTAAGCACTCTTAATAAACTCGAAGTTAAGTTGATTTGAGGCAATTTGTCCTTTAATGACTTGTATCGTAAATACTTTGATAGTTTCTACATGAGCTGTAATTTTCTAGAGAGAATTTCCAGTCGATGAATTCATTATTCGTATGAAGACCTTATATATGCAGATTCCGTCGTATTTGGCTGGGTGACTCTCATTTCTTTTCGGAGAAGACTCAAGTTCTCAAAAATTTCTTGAAAGTTGAAAATCCATTCACTTTGATTCCTCTCTGATGCAATTTTGCGATCCCTTGAACGTCTGGCTGAGCTGAAACTACTATTGCTACTGCAACTACTAGATTTCTCACGACGCCCTATATATATATATATATATATATATATATATATATATATATATATATATATATATATATATATAAATAATAAATATTACAAAAAGGATTCCAGTGATATATTTTCTAGAAAGTGTAATAGAAATGTTTGGAGTACCTACAAGGCTTATATGTGACAGAGGTACTGCTTTTACGAGCACTCAATTTACGGCTTACGAACACTCAGTTTAAGTCTTAATTTTAAACGGGCTATTTTTGTTACATCTATTCCATGAACTAGTTAAAAGAATGAATCGTACTATTCTGCCCTTATGGGGTCATAGCAATTAAGGCAAAAGGTTTGGTGCACACCTTTTGCTCTACGATAAAAATCAGGCTTGCTCTATGACGTTTGGGGTAGGACAACACATTCTTTTCTGTAAAGCAAATGATAGTACTGAGGGTCGAAGTAGAAAACTTGATCGACGTTATAAAAGACTCTGTTATCACAAAAGTATTGGATAACGACCGATACATAGGTGAAAAACTACCTGGTCCAAACACAACAAGAAAGCTTATCCGTATAAGTCTGACAGAATGAGTCCTACGAACGAAATTGTCCTTTATGGTAGTGTGATGAATGAAGGATTTTCTTCTGAAAATATCAAATATTTAGGATTACTAAGTCCTTATTCGTCATTGCCTTTTATTTAAAGGCAACGCTTCACGGGGACGCGAAGAATCGCCAGGTTAGCCGACTGTTAGCCATTGTAGTACACTCGGTATGGTTAATAATATCAATATGATGATTCAGCAAGAGCTTCGGAATGTTTTTTTTAGACATATCTCATGATAATATGGTTCGACTGATGAAGTGAGGCCGACGGGGATTCACTATTCAACCTGCATCATGTATCGAACTCGATGCGAACATGCGATGCGATCTAGAATATTTTTATTCGAATTATTGTTAAAAATCACAGTATTTATAGTTGCTCTTTTAGCATTTATAAACAAAAGTATGTGTTGGATAAATAATGTTTGTTTACAGCTTATTAATTTCAATGGTATTTACATTGTTTATGTTTGAATTGGTTTTAATTTACCTTTAGACATTCAAGTTAATTCAGATTTAAAATGTCTGTCGATTACTTGCATTTGCGCTAAATTATGTTATTATTTCAAAAATTGTAAGAACACTATCCAACTAATAAACAAAATATGGTGCCGTTTACGGAAAGGGTTATTTTGGGGAGACCATGGTGCAAAAGTAGTTTAGAGATTTTAACAATAAGACTGACATTGCTCTGCCCGTATTTCAAGCAATGATCCAATAGAAATAAATGAATTCAAATATTTAAGCACCGAAGTCCGTGAGATAGCAGACAAGTTAAATGCTGCCCGACCTGCATGCAATGATATTGTGCATTAATTGCAGAATTTTCCGATTTAGAAAACCTTACTGATTAACGAAAGTGTGAAAAAACATAACTTCATTATTTCTTCAATAAATCTCAAACGCTTTACCGACGCGCAATAATAAAGTTTACAAATAAAATGCCACAAGTAGTAGATAATAATGATCATTGTGTTTTCGATATGATTTTTTTTTTGTATTTTAAATAAATTACTTATAATTGAGCTTGAAAAAATCGAAATTATATGTCTATCTAATAAGTACTACCGTATTCAAGTACCTATATATATATATATATATATATATATATATATATATATATATATATATATATATATATATATATATATATATATATATATGAACGATGTAATTTGCGAATCTAGGATGGCTTATATAGGTACCATTGATCTTTATAAATCATATAATATTCAGTAGCGATACTTTAAACGGATGAAAACTATAAAATTCCTATAAAGCAGGAAGAGTTCGAACAATAAAGAATTACCGCCCCCTGACCAAGTTTGAAATACTTTATATCGTTGAATTACATAAGGCGAGAATTGCTTTTCATAAAATTTTTAGGCGGAGTCAAATATACATCGCTACAGGATTTAGTGTAGGGAGTTTAATTTCAAGAAGCTAGATGACATCATAAAATGGCCTTCCGCGCAGCAATACGGCAATAAAACAAGGACAGCAAGTTTTGTTGTAGAACAGCACTTACGCTTGATTGTTTGGGATGGAATCAACATCAAAAGAAAATCTCTTCTAGTATTCCTTCTTGGCTGGTTAAAAGAACAAATGTGCGAGTGGTTATTTAATAAAGTATCAAACATTTTTTTTTGATATTTTCAAATTTTTTAAGAGATTTAGTTTTTTTAAATTTATTTACATTATGCAGCATCATAAAATTTTCGTTAAAAATATGATTTTCTGAAATGAAATGGTTAGTAATGGTTCCTTTACAAAGGGTGTTTTTTAGTATGTCCGAACTTGCTATAGGGGTCGCTGTCAAACGAACTGTGAGTTTACACACAAGTCCGTAAATCTGTGTTAACATCAAAACATCGCTTGCAAATTAACGAAATTTATTATCAAAATCAGTATTCTGTGCGCTAAACTTATAGAACACTTCGTGAAATTAAATTTCGTGATGTATTAGCCGAATTATCGATAAATTCCGAACGTACTTCATGCTGCTCGATATTAAAACGAAAACAAGACAAAAACTGTGCGTTCCGAAGAAATTCTCGCTGTTGCGATAAAAGATGCTGTTGCTTGCAGTGTTGATGAAGATTCAAATTTATCAATTTGTCGTAGTTCACAGGATATTGGGCTTTGTTATTCAATTTCGCGGATTATTTAATTCCGAACTTAAATAGTATTGATCTGAAGGGTATGTGGTTCTAACAGGATGCCTCCACATGTTATACAGCCAACCCAACAATCGATTTATTAAGGGAATAATTCTGTGAGAAAATTATTTCGAGGAACGGACCTTTTAATTGGCCACA
Source organism: Cosmopolites sordidus (assembly GCA_031761425.1). Lineage (NCBI taxonomy): Eukaryota > Metazoa > Arthropoda > Insecta > Coleoptera > Curculionidae > Cosmopolites > Cosmopolites sordidus. The sequence goes on from JARFXV010000513.1 coordinate 696,492, forward strand.
AAGGATTTAATATCTTTATAATATTTTCTTTGGGATTATATTAAATCTTTGGTCTATGCAGATAAATCAGGAACTATTAACATGTTGGAAGCCAACAAAACCCAGACAATTACTGACATAAACCTCCAATTACTTGAAAAAGCTGGAAATTAGATTGGGTGAATTTATTTTTTCAGAAGCAGCCGCGGTGGACATTTGTCCGAAATTGTTTTCAAACATTAATGTCACTGAATATTATTTCACATAAAATAAATAGTTTTAAGGTATCTAATTTGGTTAATTAAGTTAAAAATTTGTGATAAAAGAAAAAAGTATAGAATTTTTTCATTCAATTTATAAATGTCACCGTCACAAAGTAACGAACACATCAATCAATTAATTTCTCTTATGTTCATTGAGACTAACAGACATCTTCCTATCGGAACTTTTTATTTGTAAAGTTTATTGGTTTGTCTTTTGTTATTTTTAATATGATGTCCCAAATTATTATTCGCTTTGAAAGTAATTTTTAAATTGTTCTTCTAAAGTTGAAACTAATTAGGTTACTTTACCTACATATGAATCTGTTATGTACAAGTTATTTTTGTTATTAGTGATGGAATATATTGAAATTAATAGTTTTTATTGAAACATGTCTAATTAATTATCCCGTTTATAATATTTGGATCATATCCATTATTCACCGCGATCTGTTCAATGGTATTTAATTGTTTATTATTAATAATTAATGGTATTGGGATGTTTAAAAGTCTATGAATAAATTAATTAAATGCCGCTAGCTTTCGTGAATAGGGATGATAAGATTTTTTTTGTATTCCTGTATCTGCATGAGATGATGCCTGATGCTGCTAACATGGTTAGCTAAATGTGTATCGATAAATTTAAAAAAGTGATTTGGTGTTTAGTGGTAAATCTCTTCAAATTTACTGCATGAGATGGTTTATGAAAAATTGCGGACTCTGTCTATTATATTTTCTTCTTCAACCGACAGTTTTATGTTATAGTATAGGGAATTTATGCAAATTAAAATTTGATTTAACTGTTTATCAGTACATGTGATGCAAATCATCATATCATTACCATATCTGTACCAGTAAGCTACTGATTTAGGCACTTAATATGCTGTTTAGTTATCGATAAAAAAAGCATTTAAAGGATTTTCTATTACTAAACTATTATACAAAATCTAGAATGTAATACGGGGGCTATATGATTAGTACGTGACCTAGCCAGAGATGGCGCTGCTAGAGTTTTAAAAGGGACACGTTTTTTAATTATAACCTTTCATATCAATACTCTCAAACTTTCAAGTCGCTGCTTGGTTTAGTTTATGAATGGTAGCCTTTTAAATAGAACAAATTTTGTGATTTTACAACAATGGAAATAATTAAATTTCGAATTGTGATAAAATAGTTATTTTTGAAAATGAAAACAAATGATGAGATTAAGTCGGAGCTAAGTAAAGTTTATGGGGACTCTGCACTTTCGTTATCAACCCTAAAATATTGAACAGCTGAATTTAAAAATCGTCTCAAGGATCGTGCAGGTTATTCAAATCAGGTTAACAATTCAGAAGTGATTAAAAAAATGTAAGATTCCTGAGACATTATGCATCTCAATTGAACGGGTACGGAATATTTCAACAACTCATTTGGATATGAAAGAGCTTTCCGCAAGATGGATGCAGCGATTGCTCACAATTGACAATAAACACACACGTGTGTCAGCTAAGGATTTTTGACATCGGTTCATATATATATATATATATATATATATATATATATATATATATATATATATATATATATATACGTACGTACTTCATGCTGCTCGATACTAAAACGAAAACAAGACAAAAAACTGTGCGTTCCGAAGAAATTCTCGCTGTTGCGATAAAAGATGCTGTTGCTTGCAGTGTTGATGAAGATTCAAATTTTTCAATTTGTCGTAGTTCACAGGATATTGGGCTTTGTTATTCAATTTCGCGGATTATTTAATTCCGAACTTAAATAGTATTGATCTGAAGGGTATGTGGTTCTAACAGGATGCCTCCACATGTTGTACAGCCAACCCAACAATCGATTTATTAAGGGAATAATTCTGTGAGAAAATTATTTCGAGGAACGGACCTTTTAATTGACCATCAAATGAGGTTAACAATTCAGAAGTGATTAAAAAAATGTAAGATTCCTGAGACATAATGCATCTCAATTGAACGGGTACAGAATATTTCAACAACTCATTTGGATATGAAAGAGCTTTCCGCAAGATGGATGCAGCGATTGCTCACAATTGACAATAAACACACACGTGTGTCAGCTGAGGATTTTTGACATCGGTTCATAACTGTTGACGAAACATGGATTCATCACAGTGCATCAGAGACCAAAAAACAGTCACGAACAGTCAACGAACACTTATTTTGAAGGGTTGGAACAATCGTATTTTTAGAGGGGAAACAAAAGATGTTGGATTAAGTGTATTGAACTGAAAGGTCATGACGTTGATAAATAATATACATTTTACACATAAAAATGTTTGCCAGGAACAGGTACTTATCATACAACCTTCGTAACAAAATCAAAATTTTTCTATTCAAAAATTACTGAAAAGAGTATTAAAATTTGGTGTTTGATTATTAAATTGACTTTATTTTTAAAAATTAATTTGTCATATTCTACTTCTTCATTTGATGGATGGATATAAATTTTGAATTTCCCGGGAATAAATTTTGGACTTCGAAAGAATTTAGATTTTTTAGTAAGTTAATATTAATTATTTTATTGATGATATGATACATATCCTGTTTACAATATTTCATTTTTGTTTAAAATTCGTATATTGTAAAATAATGTTAATCAGCTCGTTTGATCATTTAATTGAAGGAACTGTAAGTAAAACAACCGGTTTAATCGGGTAATTGTCTTTGATCATCAATGATCAAATTGTCATTAAACATAAAAATATTTACAATTTGTTATTCATAACACCATAAATGTATGTACATAATTTTCATTATAATTATATGATTTCAATGGGTGGTTTATTTCCTTAAATATAGCAAAGTACAAATCTGAATAATGACATTCATTATATATTATATATTTCATTACATTCAAGTATATATTATCTCATTCAAGTATATATATATATATATATATATATATATATATATATATATATATATATATATATATATATATTATTATTATTATTATTCACGTATGGGCCCTAGTGGACCACGCGAAGTACAATTAGAGGCGTTTGTTGTTGTTAGCCTTCCTTTGCGCCCATACTAATTTCATTCTTTGGCTATGAGCTTTTTTCCTTTCGTCAGACCAAGTTGTTCCAGTCTTCCTACATTTTTCTCTCTGGCCAACCTTCCAAACGTTCACCTTGTGTCTGAAACAGCCTCTATCCTGAATTTCACTTTGTGAAATATTTGCTGATCTTAGGTCCTCTTTAATTGCAGCAATCTATTTAATTATTTCTACTTTAGCTTTACTCCTATTTTCATAAAATTCGACTATTTGTCTAATTAACCTACTCGGATTCATCCGTTTTATGTGTCCGCAAAACTTAAGTCTTCTTTTTCCCATATCGCTATGTATATCTGTGTATTGTTTGATTTCTTCGTTTTCTCGAAGTCGGTATGTTGTGCTATTTATTTGTTTGGGGCCTAGGATTTTTCTTATGATTTTTCTTTTCTTCTTTTCAATGTCCTCGATGTCCCTCTTTCTATTCAAAATGAGCGTTTCTGCAGCATATAGACATTCTGGCTTAATAACCCTGTTGTAATGTCTCAGTTTTGTGTTTTTAGATAGGCATTTTTTGTTGTAAATATTTTGTGTAAGTCTCAATGCCGTTTCCATTTTTTTGACATCTACCCTTATTGGCCGCTTTTTCCAACCCATTTTCCATGATTATTTCACCCAAATATTTGAATTGAGAGACTCGTCTGATGTTACCATATTTTGTTTTTAGAAATGGCGTTCTTAGTCTGTTGCAGGTCATGTATTGTGTCTTTTCAAAGGAAATTTGGAGTCCTACCTTTTCTGCTGTTTCTTTTAGGATTTCAATCTGTTTCTGTGCCGTTAATACATCTTGAGCTAAAATTGCTAGATCATCAGCAAATGCCAGACAATCAATTTTGATGTTGGTTCTCCCCAGTTTAATGGGCTGGTCAATATTCAGGGCCGACTTTTTTTCACGCCACTCCTGTATTACTTTTTCTAGAACACAGTTAAATAAGAGTGGCGAGAGTCCATCCCCTTGTCTCACTCCAGTTTTAATTTCGAAGTGCTCTGAGATCTCACCCATGAATTTAACTTTTGACCTTGTGTTAGTTAACGTTGCTTTAATAATTGCCAGCGTTTTCAGATCTAGTGCTTGTTCTTTCAAGATTCGGAATAAAGATTCGTGGTCAATAGAATCGTATGCTTTTTTGAAATCCACAAATGTACAGACGAGATTTTTATTGTACAGTTTTTGATGTCTTAGAATCAACTTCAGATTCAGGATCTGATCAGGGCAGGATCTGCCTGGTCGAAAACCTGCTTGATATTCACCAATGTTAGGTTCTAACTGTCCCTGTGCTCTGTCTAGTAGACATTGAGATAGAATCTTGTAACAAACTGGGAGAAGAGATATCCCTCTATAGTTGTTTGCATCCGTTCTATCTCCTTTCTTATGTAGTGGATGGATTAGAGCATCTTTCCAATCTTCCGGAATCCGTTCGGTTCGCCAAACTTCTTGTAGAATTTTGGTTATTTCCTTGATTGTACCTGGACCATCGGATTTCAAAAGTTCAGCAGTGATTCCATCTTCACCAGAAGCCTTGTCATTTTTAAGCCGCTTGATTTGCCTAGTTATTTCATCTTCATTCGGTGGTAATGAATCTGGGTTTGTTTGTTTAGGTTTTAGTGTTGTTAATTTGTTTAAGGGCTCAGAACAGTTTAGTATTTGTTCAAAATATTTCGCAAGTTCTTTGCAATTGTCTTGGTTATTTAGAGCTAATTGTCCGTTTTCCTTTTGGAAGCAAATACTTTGCGGTTGATAGCCTGTTAATTTAGTTTTAAATGTTTTGTAAAAGTTTCGGGTGTTTTTTTTTTCGAAATCTTTTTCTATTTCATTAAGTTGATTGTTTTCATATTTTCTTTTAGTTTGTCTAATATATATATATATAATATATATATATATATATATATATATATATATATATATATATATATATATATATATATATATAGATATATATATATATATATATATATATATATATATATATATATATATATATATATATATATATATATATATATATATATATATATATATATATATATATATATATATATATATATATATATATATATATATATATATATATATATATATATATACAAATTTAGTGGTATTTATAAAAGTTGCCATTAAATATTTGAATGTTTATTCTTTAATATTATATCAGAATTACTTAATGTACAAATATATAGCTCGTACAAAATATAAGCAGTTGCATGTCATTAAACGCCTGATCAACATTTTGACTGCCCTATTGCCAGATTGTGATTAAATATCATACTTTAGCGAATAATATTTACAATTATATATTTTACAAAAAATATATTTTTACAATTTAAACTTTAATAATAGTTAAAAAAATCGACTCTAAATTTAATGCAAATGACTAAGTAATCAAAAAAATTAAATAAATGTTGAAAGTCTTACAAGTGCCGTCGATTTAATACTTCTAGATAGGTTCAGCATATGTAAAATACTTCATTCAAAAACCATTGAAATTTTTTAATATTTGAATGGTTATTAAAATAAAAAGATTATATAATTATCAATGGTATTTATTTGAATATAATATGAAGTACAAAACAGGCAAAACAATGAAATATCTGCATGCACTTATATTTTCATTAATTAGAATCTAAGAAGTACTTGTTGAAATCACTGTTATCTTCTGTAGTATTTATAATTAATGGAAGAACTCCTTTTCAGTCAAGTACATGCTCTCTGTCATACCATTTCGTTATTTAATTTTCTGTATGCTTGATTCTTTTTTTCTTAATCAATGGTATTTTTCTTTCCTTCATATAATCTCTCAAAAAATCGTTCTAGTGCAACCTATTCCTTTCAATACTTTTAATTCTTTTATTGCTCATGTAAGGAAATGAAAGTTACATGCTGTCCTAAAAATGAGAATTAAACTGTGAGTACCCAGGTTTAAACTAGTTTAACAGTTTAAACAGTTTTTTCTGCAATTCTTAGGTCATAAATACTTACTGTGTTCATACATGATGTGATGAAATGATATCACGAATAGAACTTGTATCTAAAGCTACAGTATCGGTAACTCTTTTATTAGAACTGTGCTTTCTAAGCGATTTTAAAACGACATTGTTTTTCACCTTTTGTGAAATAGTGCTACTAGTGGATATGCTCAACCTTAAGGCTGCTGCAAAACGCTAAAACATTATTCTAATTTCTCCATTATACTATATAATTTAAACCAAAGATATGCAATTATTATTAGATCCAATTATTTTCTCGTTCTTGTCCAAATAGTATATTAGAGATGCTACTAACTCTTTACAATTAGTATTTAATTGATTTGGCATTTTGCAGGCACTACACTGCCAATTATAGCACTGTTGTAGTTCTTGATACAACTGTTTTCGATCGTAAGATAAAAAATCAAAGTAAACGTTCAGATAATATATATATATATATATATATATATATATATATATATATATATATATATATATATATATATATATATATTATTCAATTAGGTGTGTATAAACATATAACATTGTGAGCTGATCGATTTTTACATCCAGAATATTTCGGACGGTTCAAGAGTGAAAAAAACAAATATATGTTTGTTTGTTTAAATTGAATTGTAAAAAAACCCTTTATTTATTTTAACTTTTCAGTCTGCTGAATTCGCGAATGTTTAAATGCATTATTGGTTCTTTGATTCCTTAAGAATCTTTATGAGAAGAATAATTTTATGAGACGAAAAATCTGTTAGCGAAATTTTCGACCATCAGACCTTGACGTGGTAAAGGGGGTTTGAGCAGGGCAATAAAGTTTTGAGCTATACCGTCTGGAATCTATTCTCTGTGAGAGGGTCACCCCTGGCGGACAGGTCAAGGCAGAGGCCTCACACTAACATGATCCAAAATTTGCCAACCCGCATTGGACCAGCGTGGCAGATTACGGTCCATACATTCAACATGGTATTTCAATATGTTTCAATATAACAGTACAACCCCAAACACGGCCCTCATTCCGCCGAGGCCAAGGGGCAACTACCTACGGCAGCGGGAAGACCTGCCCCAAGGCACAAGGTGCTAAGAATCACCGGGTTAGATCAGGCTGCCATTGGACTTTAGTCATTGCAACGCTAAATATACGAACAATGAAAACGCAGGCCCCATTGCAAGAACTGTTAATCGAACTTGACAACATACATTGGGATATTATTGGGCTGTGAAACAGGAAGAAAGGGCGAAGAGTTAATCAAACTGGAACCAACTACACACGTACTTTACACTCGAGGTACGGAAAATGGCCGATGTGGCGGAATTGAATTCCTCATCAATAGAAAGCTAAAGGACAGTGTGGCAAAATTCGAAAGTACATCCGACCGACTAGCCCAATGCGTCATTCAGTTGAATAAAAAGTTTAGGCTTCAAATCGTTCTAACTTATTCACCAACTATAAGCCATAGGAATGGGGAAATTTAGAAATTTTATGATCATGTGGCCCAGCTATTATACAAGGAGAAATGTAGATACAAAATCCTGATGGGTTATTTTAATAACAGAATTCGAACAACAAGAACTGACGAAAATTGGCCCGTATAGAACTGGTGAGCGAGATAATTGAGATGACAGATTGATTGATTTTGCTAAGGACAAGAATAATATATTATGAATTCATTCTATAAGAAAAATATCACCAGAAAATGGGTATGGAAAAGTCCATCTGGGCTCACAAGCGAAATTGACTACATCATGACGAACGATAAAACAATATTTACCGATTGTACTGCCCTTAACAATTTTAATGTTGGTAAGTGACCACCGAATGGTACGAGCAAAAGTTAGGATTACCTGTCGAAGAGAACGCGAAATAATGGTAAGATCAAAGAAAGGCAAAGTGGATTCTGGGAAACAACTGGAGAGAGGAAGCGATTTTGAGATTGCTTTGTCAAACCGGTTTGCTGTGTTACAAGATCCAGAGGAAGTGGAACTATCAGTTCAGTATGAAGAAATCGCCAACAATGCTTCAAATGGCTGTTTCAATAGCACCAGAAGAAAAATATTTCAAACAGACACAAATCTAAAGTGAGACCATTGATTTAATGAAGAAACGGCGGACAATGAGAAATACAGGTAGACCTTTAGCGGGGTCGAGTACACTGAACTCTGCAAAACTATAAGTATCAGAGAGGCACGCGCCGATTCAACATGCAGCTAGTGCAAAATTCCCTGGAAGAAAACAAAGGAATTAACAAGGCTAAACAGAAGCTGAGAAACAAAAGAACACAAATATATGCCCTAAGGCGTGAGGATGGCATAGTATGCAGGGCGCGCACGCAAATGTTAGAGGTTGTTAAATTTTATTTCCAGGTAAATGAAGATCAAAACCAATCAAAGACAACAATTCCCATGGAAGAAAAAATACCAGATATCCTAGTGGAGGAAGTAACAAATGCTATAGAAAAAACGGGAAGGCTCCAGGAAACGACAGTGTAACTGTCGAAATGCTAAAAGCTGGTGTTCGGGCGTTACATAAAACACTGGAAAAATTATACTCAAAATGCATCAAGGAACAAAAAGTACCTGACTTATGGAAAAATGCAGAAGTGATCCATTTACATAAAAAGGGAGCACAGAAATACTTAAAGAACTACCATCCAATAAGCCTCCTATCAGTAATGTACAAAGTTTTCACTAAGATAATTTCTAAAAGAATATTAAAACAACTGAATGACGCACAACCAAGAGAACAAACGGGATTCAGAAGTGGATTCAGTGCAATGGATCACATTCAGGTCGTAGAAAGGCACAACAGCTATAGAAAGGCACAACCAATACACCATGCCACTGTGCTAGGCATTCATCGACTACGAAATAGCATTTACCTACACCTCAAAGCATGCAATAATGGATGCACGGCTTAGCCAAGGGGTAGATAAAGTATATGTAAACCTATTAGGATCGATATATGATGGAGCTACAGCCACAATTCACCTTGATGATATTGAAGTAGGAATTAATGTAGAACGAGGTGTACGGCAGGGTGACAGAATATCGCCTATTCTTTTCTCGGTTGACCTTGAAGAAGTGGGAACGGGATGGTGTAAAGATCAATGATGCAAATTTAAACCATCTTAGATTTGCAGATAATATCGTTCTCGTTTCACAAGACCCGGAGGAGCTGCAAAGATGCATACAAGAACTGCAAATTGCTGCCGAACCATTTGGCTTGAAAATAAACCTGAAAAAGAGTCAGGTTATGTTCAAGCTTATGTCATGTTAACTTCGTTCAGGACAGAAGAATTTCAGTTTTAGGAAGGGATTTGGAGATTGTGGACAGCTTTATATATTTTGGGCAGAGGATTTCAATGGAGGAAAATACCGCCCGGGAGGTGGAACGGCATGTTAAATGTGGCTAGGAGACATTTGGCAGGCTCAACATTGGGTTTAAGAGCAGATTTCCACTTTGCCTGAAAAGTAAGGACTTCGATCAGTGCGTTCTACCCGTTATGATATACGGAAGTGAAGCCTGGACACTCACATCGCAATCAATTCAAAAACGTCGGGTAACACAGAGGGGAATGGAAAGATGTATGCTTGGTATTACAAGACGAGGCCGAAAGTCCTGCGCATGGATCAGGGAACAAATGAAAGTCTGTGACATCATTGGAAGAGTAAAGCGATTGAAATGGAGATGGGCAGGCCATATTGCGAGGCCATGGGATGACAGATGGACCAAGGCAATTCTGGAGTGGATACCGCTTGATCGCAAACGTCCGCGAAGAAGACCGACAGCACACTGGATTGATGACATCGTTAAATATATTGAATATATTGGACCAGAGTGGCAGAGGAAAGCCCATGACCATGAAATTTGGAAAAATGCTGAAGAGGCGTTCGTCCTGCAGTGGATTGACATGGGCTGATGATTATATATATATATATATATATATATATATATATATATATATATATATATATATATATATATATATATATATATATATATATGTATATGTATATGGGATAACCTCCAAAAATATCGCCGGTCGCGTTGGTGCGGCGGTAAGAGCAGCGGCCTGCCGCTGCTTTGCCGAATCCGCGCTGGAGCGGTAGCTGGTTCGATTCCGGCGCTCGGATGGTTATTTTTCATTCTTCTGTCCATCTATCTTTCCTAAATGTTTGTGATTGTTTGTAGGCAAGAGTGTAAAATCCAACTACGAATTACCCCTCAGTCACGCCAGTTAAAGGCTGGGTAAGGCCGGATGCCTTCTGAGAAGTGTTCTACGTTGGTCACTCGCCAGTCGGTAGGTTTCCTGATAGACTTATGGGTAGGCACATAACCGAGGGTTTATAGCCCGAGGGGGGTGCTGGCCTGGGTTCGACTCGACAATGTTGAATGACGAAACTCGACAATGTTGCTTATGCTGCCAACTGAATACAGCCACTAAATTTGAAATTTATTGAAAACATTCGAATTGAAATTTATTGAAAACATTGACAACATTCATTGATTAGATTCTTTTATTATTAAATTTATGCACTAGTATTCCTGCTGTTCTTCAATTGCGTCATCGATGACGTGCAACAGATTGCTTTTGTTTTATACAAGCTATAATTGGTCAACTGTTCCTCAGGTTATCCATCCTCAGTTTGGTTTTACTCTCTCCTCAAAAAGCTTAACACATTACGAGTGTCCCAACGGAAACCGGTTCATAACAGCTAAGGGTGATTTTTTTAGTGTCTCTGAACTTCCGATAGGGGTCACTATCAAACGAACTGTGAGTTTGCACACAAATCTGTCAATCTGTGTCTCAATACTTTGGGAAATCATCATTGAAGGTTTCATCACATCAGAGCAATGCCTGCAAATTGTCGAAATTTATGCATGTATGCCAAATTTATAGAGCACATGTATTTTATGGTGCATATAATCGCCCAACCAAGTGATGTAGTCACCGAATTTGTATTTTCCGCTGCTCAATATTAAAATAAAAATAAGACAAAAACACATCGTCCGCAAGAATTTCGGGCTTTGTTATTCGATTTAGAAGATTATTGATTTTCAAATTGGAATGGTATTGATCTGAGGTATATGTGGTTCCAACAACAGGATAGCTCTACATGTGATACCGCCCACGTAGCAATCGATTTATAGAGGGAACAATTGAATGGGGTGAGAAAATTATTTCGTGGAACAGACCTGTTAATTGGCCACCAAGGTCATGTGAGTTAACACTTTTAGATTATTTTCTTTGGAGTTATATCTTTGTTTTATGCCAATAAACCAGCAACTATTGACGCCTTGGAAGTCAACATAACTCGGACAATTACGAACATCAATTGTCAAGTCCTCAGTTGTTTGAAAAATTGATTGGAAATTGAATTGGTAGAATGCGCTTTGTCAGAAGTAATCGCGGCGTACATTTGTCCTAAAGTTTTTTCAAACATTAATGCCATTGAATGTTTTTTCACAAAAAATAAATTATTTCAAGGCAGCTAATTTTGTTGTTATTTTATTTTAATTTAAAGTTCGGACGCACTAAAAATATCACTCTATATTTGTTAGGGTCTAATCATCCTTCATACTCCAAGTTGTCGGATTATAAGAGATACCATCTCCCTGCCCTGCGAAAAAGAATTTTAATTACTTGGGGATGTCTAAGAGAACAATTTATGAAGTGATATTTTATATGTTGCGTCATAAGATTTCACCCTGTCTAAATGAACAGGTTTTAAACGTATTTTAATCTTGAGAAAGACAAAATATATAAAATTGTCCTTAAAATATTTCACATGTTAAGTTATAAGCGTAAATTAATAATAATAGCAATAATAGTAACAAGTAGCAAATAATAGTAACAATGGTAATTAGTTTACAGTCACTTCATATCTAAAAAAAATGTAAAATCTATCTTCATATCTAAAAAAAAAAAGTTCAAAATAACACAGGCCAACATGATTTTTGTAATATTCATAAGAATATTTTTTTCCTGTTTCATTTAGATAGTTATTAAAACACCATTGTACAGAAATGGCCTAGCTCCAGTCAAATAAAATAACAAATTAATTTAACAAAACTAATCTTATTTTTATTTTTTTCCTTATAATTAAAAAGTTACATTATATTGAAAATAAACTTTTAAACCTAGTACCGATGATACGCCGACAATTCGTGAAAAAAACCGAAACAATTATGGCCTCACAATTGTACCGAAGACAATTTTGCCAATGTCGTTCGGAGCAATTCACTCATACCGAAATTTTCTTTCACGCTCTTTCTGAAAAGACGTTCGGAAAGAATCGCAATCTCGGGTAAATAAAACAATTTATCGATCTTAGTCATTGTTCTATAGCATTTGCTATCGATTTAAAAATATACTTGCTTTTAATTGTTATTTAGGCTTTCAGTGTTGTTTTGGACGTTATACTCATTTAATCAAGGTAAGTTCAGAATGAAATCAGATTAGGGTTCCTTTTGTTTTTTGCATTCGTTTTTATAACTTTTATTTATATTATTTAATTCATGTAGGGAAAACATATTAACATGCTAAATTTATAAGAAGAAATTTTCTTGCGTGTTCACAAAGAATCTACATGTAGCAACACAACCGAGCGTAGTAACAATGAGAAAGCCCTACAGGATCGTCTATTTTGTACTTATAAAAGTTTTACAGGAACTTATGAAAGTTTTTCGACGAGTACAAAAATTGGTGTGATCAGTTGGATAAACATCAACTAGCTAAATTAAGGACTGGCAAAGCAGTTTTCCATGGAATCAAAACAAACTTCTGAAGGAATTTGCAAAAAAAAAGAAAAGCAAACCTACTATTCAAACAAAAGTTATGTTTAAACATAGGTTAGAAATTTATTATAGGCATTGAAGACTGATGGTAGGCGGACAGTGGTTCCAGGATATGTTGCGGTACATAGTGGTTTTCTAGTGGGTAGACCTTAACAGGAGATCCCACACTTCGACTATAAAGGTTTTCCACTGAAAAAGGTGTCATCTTTTATTAGGAAAATCTCTGGGTGATCATGCATTAGAGTTAGTTGGCAGCCAGATTTATTTATATTTGCAAATATTATTAAGAGTCTAATGTGGTGGTTTGTAAAACAAGTAAGGCGACAAATCGCCATCGTTTTAAAAATACGGAAAATCTTAATTAAAACAATAATGCAGAATGGGTGGATTTTTTTTGAAAATATTGTTAATATAGTTTAGTGTGGTGGTTTGAAGAATCGGTATGGTTTTAAAAGTATTGCAAATTTCAATGACAGCAATCAAACAAATATGTATATAATTTTGGGTAGTGATTGTTTTTATTCTGAATTCATTATTAATGTAGTTTACATATTATAATCTACTGTAATATATTATCCTATTTGGGGAAAGTTTTATTATGAATATTTACAGTATATTTTTCATTGAAATAAAATTAGCGATTTAAACAGTATGTGCGTGTTTTGTTTTTCTAATTATGATTTATAATGTTTTTTCGCTCAAAAAAAATAATTATAAAACTAGAAAATATCTTTTGGTTATTCAATATTTAACAATGTTCATGATTTTTTAAAACCAATATTACCAATACTACAAATATATATATAAAGGATTACTATTTATAACATTATATATTTTTTATTTGAGTATTTATTATCTGCTAAAGCTGCACAATCATGACATTGAGTCTCTTGAACTATTCTTAATTTTTCATTAATAATCAAGGTAACTGTATAACCTTTACCCCGAACTTTATGTTCATGACATACATGTCCTTTTACAGTGCAAATACCATTTTTGCGTTAAGTTGAACAAAACCTACAGCATTGTCATCGTAACTTTCTCATGACACCCTACAAATAGTTTAATTATATTTATTAGAAATATTTTGTTTGTTATTTAAATTTACATTATTATTATTTTTTAAAAAACGTTCATCGATGCTTTAGCACCTCGAACTTCAGCTGAATTGAGCCGAATGTTATTTTTCAGCAAATCTGTAATCAGAAAAATATGCAGAGCAGGTATAGTATAAGAATTAGCCTTTATGAACAGTTTGTCACACATTACTGAACTAAATTAGTAATTAGGAGTATTTTATTTTGCACTTAACCAATAATAATTTTGACAGTATATATACGAATAGAAGCCGTTGCCAGTACTGACGTGAAAACACTTCTACTAGTATTCTACGAGTATTCTACACTAGTATTCTGACGTCACAAACATATCAGCCAATCGTGGCGCGTTTGTATTCACGTGATTTTTTAAATTTTATACATTTTAATTCATTTATAATAAATTGTAACATATTTTTAAAAAGTTTTTCGCATCGATTATCAATATATGATAAAGTTATAAAATAAAGTAAAAAAAAATCGATAATTATTTTTTATTCAAAAACCTACGTATAGGCGGTATTTCCACAATATTCTATAAAACTCCAACGGAAGTTTTATTGTTTTCTATAGTTTAGTTTGTTTCTGACTCATTTACAGTACAACTGCTTCAGTCCATGTTATATAACATGACAAGATGTAGTCGTCGGTTTAGTAAAAAGTTTTGTTATATATGCGGACGATTTATTTTAAAGTCACAAGCTAGATCATATCCGGGGAAGCCTGTTTTTTTTATATTTTAAATGCCAAATTTGAGATAAAAGCTGGACTCTCCATGTTTGCTGTGTGAATTTTCACGTAAATTTAGGGCAGTGGATGCATCGCCAGAAAAATTCAATGCCGTTAGCTATTCCAATGGTGTGGAGAGTACCTACTGACCATGTAAGTGATTGCTACTTTTGTATCACTAAAACAGAGTGGATTTCACAAAAGCAAAGGGACAACATTCAGTATCCAAATTTGCCTTGTGCACTTAAGCCAGGTCCTCATAGCCAGGAAACACCGGTACCGATTTGGTTTTTAAACTTGGACAACATGTTTTCCGGTGATTATAATTATTCATCAGGATCTGATCCACAACTTCCTGACAACACCAGTTATGACCCAACATTTTCAACAACTATCAGTGAACTTCACTTGTTAACTCAGAATGAATTAAATGATTTGGTACGTGGCTTGAGATTGTTAAAACAAAAATCGGAACTTCTTCAAAAATCAGAACAGTGCAACTTGATAGATAAAAATACAAGTGTTTCACTTTATCGAAAACAGAATGTAACATTTTCAAGTGTTGATATATATTGATGGTTTAATGAACGAGCTTAATATGGAACATATACTTTCCGAGTGGCGTATTTTCATAGATTCGTCGAAATATAGTCTAAAAGTAATCTTGCTTCATAATGAAAACCAAAATCCATCTATTTTTTTTTAACCCATTCTGTGACAATAAAGGAAACCTATGACAATTTATCAACCATACTAAATCGCGTTAAATATGGACAGTATCAGGGGGATAATTGTGGGATTTAAAAGTGATACGTATATTGTTATGTCTTTAAGCGGATTTTATAAAGTATTGCTGTTTTTTGTGTCTATGGGACAGTAGTGCAACGAAAAAACATTACTGCGAGAAAGATAGACCTCATAGAATTTCTTTTAAACCTTGTACTTCAGATACAAAATATGGCCCCATGTTAACCCAAAAAAGATGGTTCTTCAACCTTTCCATATTAATCTTGGACTAATGAAAAATTTTGTCTAAATAATATACAAAGAAAATAATAGTGTCAAGTACTTAAAAGAAATATTTCTTCAATTAAATGATGCAAGACTAAATGAAGGCATATTTATTGGACCTCAAATAAAGAAGTTTCTAGGTGATTTTCGTTTTCAACAAAAATTAAATGAAAAGGAATTGACAGCTTGGAAATGTTTTGTAGGTGAAGTGAACTGATTTCTGGGTAACAAGAAATATGAAAACTATAAAATCAAGCATATGAAATAGTAGGGTCTCGCATGTCACTGAAAATGCATTTGGATTTTTTTTCAGAAATTTGAATGCAGTAAGCGACGAACAAGAGAGAGGTTTAACCAGAGTATCAGGACATTGACGCTGGAACCCATCTGTGTTGAGCGACTATTGTTGGTTTTTAAAAAGGGATGAGGTTACAGAATACCAGAGGAAAAAGTAAAAAAAAAACAGTTGGATCGCTACGAGGCTGATCGCAGCTGTGCGGCTATTAGTTTGAGCGTGTTTGGCACGTATACAGTATGTGTACGTGTTACAACTGTACGTGTCACAGTAATTAGCTTATCATTTTCGGATTTATGACTACAAAATACTTCATGTACACCTATTTTCATCAATGTTACGTCAAAAAAGTTTAAATTTGTCGACCTGTGTAATTTGCAACACTTTGAGATCACTGGTTCTTTTTTCGATAATATTTCATTTCGTGATTCAGATTTTTTCTTCATTATTATATCTAGTCCACATAACTTTATTTAACTTTGTTTAATGCCCGTCTAAAAATTCTTATAATGGTGATAAAAGGATTCCGGATGGTCTTTATATTCTTCATCCGATTTAGAATAAGTAGCATTCAGATATTTAGGAAGTTTAGGAGCAGACGCTTGTCAGAAAATATGGTGTATACGATGGATGTCCCATCATTCCGAACTGCATTTAATTCAATTTGCTGATCTTCAAAATACCGTTGTGAGCTGTATTGGTCCAATAAAAACAATGTTTTTCTTCATCAAAGTCGTTTCTTTTTCATTTTCTTTTTCATATAACTTATAAAAAAGACTTGTATGATAGACTTTGGTTATAGATTCACCTTTATCAAGAAAATAATCTAGAATCAACGTTCTATTTGCCACTAAAGAAACTGATGCCATGGACTGTCCTGTCGATGGGGCCGTTTTTGTCTTTTTTAGTGCATTTTCAGAAGCTTCTACCACTTCAAACAGCCACGTATGCCTCTCTATTCAGGTGAGAGCAAAATACAGCGTCTGTCTTGTACACAGCTTTTTTATAACGGGTCATTTTTTTAGTGCATCCCAACTTTCGATAGGGGTCTCTGTCAAACTAACTGTGTGGTTACGCGCCTGTAGTGCCAAATTTATTCAGTATACTCTGACAAATCATCATGGAACGTTTAACTTTAAAGCAACGCTTGCAAATTGTCGAAATTGATTAACTTATCTCAGTGTTCTGTGCGCCAAACTTATTGAACCCTTCGTGAATTTTATGATGTGAGCGATGTATTAACCAAATTATCGACAAATTCTGAACACATTTCCAAAACAAAAAACTGTACGATCCGAAAAAAGTATCGCCACTGTTGCAATCTGTGTTGATGAAGATTCAAATTTATCAATTAGTTGCCTTACGCAGGACATTGGGCTTTGTTATTCGACTGCATGGAAAATTTTGCGTAGAATCTTGGTTACAAGATACAGCTTACAAAACCCAGCTTGTCCAAGAACTCAAACGGCAAAACGATCGTTTACGTCGTGCGTTCGGTGAATGGGCTTGAAATCAATTACAACTTGACTAGCGACGTCAACTTTGTTCAGGGACGGAGCTCATTTTTGGATAAATGGTTACGTCAATAAATACAATTGCCACATTTGGAGCGAAAATAATCTGCAAGTGATCCAACAGTTTCCGTTGTATCCAGAAAAATGTATCGAATAGTGATGGTTGTATCACAGTGGTGCCCATCTGGTAAAAAAAACCCTTTTAAGAAAAGTTTGATTTTGGCTTCGAGAACCTAATTTCTATATAGTTTATTGTAGCTTTATGTTTGAATATTATTTTTTATGCATATTAATTTAATTACGAGACAGATATTATTATAATTGACATTTCTCTCTTCTCAAAATTATTCTATTTTCTAATCCAAAATGTTTTTTTTACCCATAAAACAATTTATCGCCGAATTATTTTTGTGCCATACTAGTATATGTCTAAAGGTTTTGTGAGTTCACAATCATTTTTTAATTCCGTTACATATAACTCTCTAGAATCAATTCTAAAATAATTCATATTAATTACAATTTATATTTAAGATTTTTTGGTAATAAAAAGATACAAAAAAAGATGCAGCAATTCTCCGAACTCTAACACATTTTTTATTTAAGATTCAAGTATTCAGTAGCTAATTTATAAATATAATCACTAACTTCCAACCTTGTCGGAAATTAAACATTCAAAAATGTATCAACAAATGGTGTTGGGTGATCTCAAGACCTTTTGATTGATTGCGCGGTTGGCTCTTGGTGAAACATAGTAACAATGATAATAATTAAAACACTTGGCATTTGTTTCACAATATATTCAAGATATTCTCTAACATGTTTCGGCCTCGCGACCATTCTCAAAGAGAGTTATGTATAAACTAAACTAAAGTTTCAAAGTGCTGTCTAATGGAAGTCGGTTTTTTCATCTCGTTAAATTTATTACACTATCAATAATTGGAGTATTTCCGAAGTCTAGCTGGGTGTTTGTTAGGTTTTTGCCGTCGTATATGGCTTTTTTAATTTCGAAAATTTCCAGGTAATTTAACAGCCTGCTTTTATTGCAGCTATGTATTAATTTGGTATTATTAATGTTAAAAAAATGGTTCTGGTCTATACAATGTTCGGCAAAGCCCGTCTTTCTCTGATTGTGTAAAATTGAATATTTATGTTCTTTTAGCCTATCATTGAGCGATCGGCCCGTTTGGCCTATATAAAGAGCGTCACACATATTACATTTAATTTCGTATACTCCAGATTTGTCACAAAATTGTATTTCAATATCTGTGGATTTGACGAAGTTTGGACAGTATTCGTCAAATCCACAGATATTGAAATACTCGCAGCCAATTTAGAGAATCTTTTAAGTAGTTTAAATAAAAGCCAATTAGCAAAATATAACATTGCAAATATAATAGCAAACAATAAAATAAAAAATAAATATTCCAACGAACTCAGAATAATTAATAAATTACGTAACAAAATTTACCAAAACAATTTAATTCTTTGCAAAGCTGACAAAGGTAATACTGTTACTATTCTAACAAAAGATGAATACCTACTAAAAATGAACACACTCATCAACACAGAAAACTGTAGAGAACTCAAGACCGATCCAACAAAAAAATATCATACCGCTGTATAGAAAATTACAAAAACGTACAATGAAACCTTCTTAAATATATCGCAATCCAAACTAGATACCATGAACCCAAAATCTCCAGTCTTATACGGAATGCCTAAACTGCATAAAGATGGCATTCCAATGAGACCAGTCGTTTCTTATGTAAATGCTCCTGCATATAAACTTTGCAAACAACTCAACAGTGATCTACCATAATTTATCGATTTCAACTCGCCCAAAGCAATCAAAAATACAATAGAACTAACAACAAAATTAAAAAACATACAGATACCTCCCAATGCAAAGTTAGTTTCGTTCGATATAAAAAGCCTTTTTTCCTCCATTCCGGTACAAGATCTTAAAAATATCCTCACTGAAAGAATTCATGAATGCAATCTTGAAATCGTACACAAAAATGCTCTCATAGAAGCTATCAATGTATGTACCGAACAAAATTATTTTCTGTTCAATTCAAAATTTTACCAACAAACGAATGGATTACCAATGGGAAGCCCCCTGAGCCCCCTCCTGGCAGAAATTTATATGGCTAATTTTGAAAACAATTTATTTAGCGACACTAATTATACAAGACACATACATTTTTGGGCCAGGTATGTCGATGATATTATTTGCATATGGACCGGTACAGAAAGACTATTGGGTCAATTTCTTGAATATTTAAACAGTGTAAACTCAAAAATCCAGTTCACAATAGAAACAGAGACGGATAATTCATTAAATTTCTTAGATATAAAAATAATAAGAACACCGAATAAATTAGAATTCGAAATATTTAGAAAACCCACGTATACCGATACAATTATTCACGCAAGTTCAAATCAGTCATGGAATGTAAAAATGTCCACTTTTCATAGTATGACCCACAGACTTCTAACGATTCCACTTAAAAAAGACAGCTATGAAAAAGAACTTAATATTATCAAAAATATCGCAAGGAATAATGGATATCAGCCAAGCATCATAGATAAAATGATAAAAAACAAGATTAAGAAAAACAACACCAAACATTTTTATGCCGCAACACCCGAAAAAGATTCTAAAAATTGGCATGCTATAAACTATATTCACAAATTAAGTTCAAGAATCACAAATCAGTTAAAGAACGAAAATATTAGTATTATCTCTGTTAATAAGAATAATCTTGCATCGATGTTAAACAATAACAAAGAAAGACCAAAATTTATGACAAATCTGGAGTATACGAAATTAAATGTAATATGTGTGACGCTATTTATATAGGCCAAACGGGCCGATCGCTCAATGATAGGCTAAAAGAACATAAATATTCAATTTTACACAATCAGAGAAAGACGGGCTTTGCCGAACATTGTATAGACCAGAACCATTTTTTTAACATTAATAATACCAAATTAATACATAGCTGCAATAAAAGCAGGCTGTTAAATTACCTGGAAATTTTCGAAATTAAAAAAGCCATATACGACGGCAAAAACCTAACAAACACCCAGCTAGACTTCGGAAATACTCCAATTATTGATAGTATAATTAATTTAACGAGATGAAAAAACCGACTTCCATTAGACAGCACTTTGAAACTTTAGTTTAGTTTATACATAACTCTCTTTGAGAATGGTCGCGAGGCCGAAACATGTTAGAGAATATCTTGAATATATTGTGAAACAAATACCAAGTGTTTTAATTATTATCACTCAAGACCTTTGTTACGAATTGAAAATTAATGCGACTATGTGAGTAAACAATGGCGCCTTGTTTATACAGCTTGTTTGCTAAATATAATTATAGAATTGAAGGTTTTTATTCCTATTTCAGTTCATGTTTCAGATTGCATGAGGAAAGTGTTTAAGTGAATGTGATTTAAAATAACTTAAAATGTCTGATTTTAGAGTTCCTTGCAGCGTTTTATAAGAAATGCTTTTAGATAAGAGCCACTCTTTGGAACTCTTCGTTCAGTAAGAGTACCATTGTTTACCCGATGAACATATTAGTCAAATTTTAGCAAAAACTAAGAACAGATTTCTACTACATTTTCTACAAAGACTAAAAAGAGTAGATACACTCAATTTTTTTAGAAAAATGCTGCTCCTAGTTAAAGGGTGAGTTTACTGTTTCTTGACAGATGACAACTTTGAATCTTTATTTCATTTCTCTTGCTGTGGTAACAGGCTTACAAACAATTTTGAAGAATGTAGTAGCAGAACAATAAGAATTAAAATTTCAAAACTAAGAGCTGCATTTTCTTAAACATCTCAGGAGTTACTTACGCAAACAAAGTTCAATTCTTCTATTGGAACCTTCGGTGTGAAACACTAAACTTGAAGAGATTTACCACTAAACTATTGTGATGGAACATCGACCCAGCTTGAATTTATGCAAACTTTTTCGGACCAAGATATCAATATTCCTGACTCAAATTTATTTATAGCATGAGTTGTGATGGCTAGATGACACTAGCCAATGATAACACTATGAAAATCTGGAAAAATACTCGGCCATCTTCAACGCGTTTTTGCTGAGCTTTAAAATTTCAGTTTCAAAAAGATGCACCTCAATTAACACGAGAAGAAACAAGTCGGGTAGAAAAAAAATAGACGAACTTTGCGATACAATAATTAATTTTGAAGATTGTATAATTAATATAACCCATAAACTATATTTCATAATGACTGATGGAAAAGTGTCACAAGTTGTTACTAATACTGTTTCGTGTAGTAACTGTGTGATTTGTGGTGCAAAACCAAGTGAAATGAACGATTTCTTCAAACTATAATTCAAAACAATCAATAAAGAAGCTATGAATTTGGCGATGTTGACGATACACGCTCCAATTCGATGTATTTATATATATATATATATATATATATATATATATATATATATATATATATATATATATATATATATATATATATATATATATATATATATATATATTATATTTTAGTTACAGTGTTCCTTTTGAGTCATGGGGGACAATCGAAACTACAAGATCTGTTAGAAAAGCGGGGATATATAGATAAGAGATTGATACATAGGTTATCAGTTATATTAGAGACTATATGCAGAAATTTTCCGATCGATCCTGGATTGTTTGGAACCTTCGCAGAAGGGACCTTAGAGTTAGCAGTTTCATTGTACTCATGTACTCATGCCTGCAAGTGTGTATACAATTTTGATGAATGGAAGGACATTATATGCGGTATTACCTCATGGTTCTCTTTCCGAAGCTCAGGAATGCAGAAACGCAGAATGCCTAATTAATGCAGAAAAAATACATATATATATATATATATATATATATATATATATATATATATATATATATATATATATATACATATATATATATATATATATATATATATATATATATATATATATATATATACATATATATATATATATATATATATATATATATATATATATATATATATATATATATATATATATATATATATATATATCATCATCAACTCGTATCAATCCACTGCAGGATGAAGGCATCGTGTCCATCATGTGGTCCATCGTGCATCTGCAGTCCATCGTGTTTTCGGTCTTCTCCGTGGACGTTTGCGATCAAGCGGTATCCAGTCCAGGACCGCCTTGGTCCATCTTTCGTCCCACCACCTCTCTACATAATCTGCCCACTTCCATTTCAATTGCTTTATTCTTCCAATGATGTCACTCACTTTCGTTTGCTCTCTGATCCATGTGCAGGTCTTTCTATCCCGTCTAATAATGCCAAGCATACATCTTTCCATTCCCCTCTGTGCTACTCGAAGTTTTTGAACTGACTGTGATGTGAGTGTCCAGATCTCACTTCCGTATGTCATAACGGGCAGGACACACTGATCAAAGACTTTTCTTTTCAGGCAAAGTGGTAGTTTGCTCTTAAACACTATGTTGAGCCTGCTCGCTATATATATATATATATATATATATATATATATATATATATATATATATATATATATATATATATATATATATATATAGTGATCCACAACTTCCAAATTCGTTCCTAAAATAGAAATTCTTTTGTCCTCAGCAAATTTAGTGAACATGACCTGACTCTTCTTCTGGTTTATTTTCAAGCCAAATGGTTCCCCAGCCAAATGGTTCTTCCAGGCAAGCTGAGAATAGAAGAGGCGATATTGCGTTACCGCGCCGTATGCCCCGCTCTACATTTATACCAACTTCAAGATCGTCGAGGTGGACTGTCTGTAGCTTCATCATATATCGATCCTAGTAGATTTACATAGGCTTTCTCTACACCTTGATTAAGCATTGCATCCATTTTGGCCCGCTTTGAGATTGAATCAAATGCTTTTTCATAATCGATAAAAGCCAAGCACAGTGACATAGTTTATTCGTTGTGTCTTTCTATGACCTGTAGGACCTGGATGTGATCCATTGTACTGAATCCACTTCTGAATCCTGCTTGCTCCCTTGGTCGCAAGGGAGCAAGCCACCTTGGATATTATCTTTGTGAAAACTTTGTACACCACTGACAGGAGGCTTATTGGATTGTAGTTCTTTAAATCTTCCCGTGCTCCTTTCTTATGTAAAAGAATCACATCTGCATTTTTCCATAAGCTGGGTACTTCTTGTTGTTTGAGACATTTTGAATATAATTTTGCTAGTATTTTATGTAAAGTATGACCACCAGCTTTTAACATCTCCACAGTTATACTATCGTTTCTTGAAGCCTTGCCATTTTTCATCGAGTCTATAGCCTTTGTCACTTCCTCCACCAAGATATCCGGGACTTGTTTTTCAGTGGGCATTGCTGTTCTTGCTTGATTCTGGGCCTCATATTACTTTGAATAAAATCTTCGGACCACCTCTAACATTTCCGTCCGTTCGCTGCATATTGTACCATCCTCACGCATTAAGGAAAACATTCGTGTGCTTTTCTTTCTTAGCTTTTGCTTAGCTCTGTTAATTCCCCTATTTTCTCCCAGAGTCTTTTGTACCAGCTGCATGTTGAATCGGCGCGTTTCCTCTCGAATATGGTTTCTTATAGTTTTGCAAAGCTCAACGTACTCGACCCTACCAAAAGGGCTGTCTGCATTCTTCATTGTCCGGCGTTTTTTCATTAAATTAATGGTCTCATTGGAAATTTTTAACTCTTTGAAACAATTATCTTCTGTTGCTATTGAAGCCGCCGTTTTAAGCGCATTGTTGGTGATTTCTTCATATTGGTCTGTAATTTCCATCTCCTCCGGGTCTTGTAACACCGCAAAGCGATCCATTTTGCCCCTTTTTGATCTTATCAGTTTATCCTAATCTTTGCTCGTTCCATTCGGTGGTCACTTCCCACATTAAAGTGGTTAAGGACAGTACAATTGCAAAATATTGCTTTATCGTTTGACATGATGCAATCAATTTCATTTGTGAGTCCAGATGGTCTTTTCCATGTCCATTTTCTGTTGAACTTTTTCTTGTAAAACGAATTTATAATATAGAGTTCTTGTCCTTCAAGAAAGTCAACTAGTCTGTCACCTCTATTGTCCCGCTCACCATTTCCATATGGGCCAGTTGCATTTTCACCAGTTCTTGCTTTTCCGATTCTGGCATTAAAGTCGCCCATCAGGATTTTACACCTACACTTCTCTTTGTCTAAAAGTTGGGCCACATCGTCATAAAATTCCTCAATTTCCTCATCTCTATAGCTTATAGTTGGTGCATATGCTTGGATGATTTGTAGCTTAAACTTTTTATTCAGCTGAATGACGCATTGGGCTAATCTGTCGGATATACTTTAAATTTGACTACACTATCTTTCAGTTTTCGATTGATGAGGAATCCAATTCCACCACATCGTCCATTCTCCGTACCTCGGGTGTAGAGTACGTGACCAGTTGGTTCTAATTTGATTAACTCTTCGCCCTTTCTTCGTATTTCACAGAGCCCAATAATATCCCAATGTATGTTGTCAAGTTCGATTAACAGTTCTTGCAGGCTGGTCCCCGTTTTGTATATTAATTGTCTGTATATTAAGCGTAGCAATGTCAAAATTCCAATGGCAGCCTGATCTAACCCGGTAATTCTTAGCACCCTCTGCCTTGGGGCAGATCTTCCCGCTGCCGTAGGTAGTTGCCCCTTGGCCTACGGGGAATGAGGGTCGTGTTTGAAGTTGTACTGTCATGTTGAAGGCATGGACCGTAATCTGCCACGCTGGTCCAATGCTGGTTGGCAGATTTTGGATCATGTTAGTCTGAGGCCTCTGCAACGATCTGTCCGTAGGAGTGACCCTCCCAGTAACTTACACTCCAGACGGCATAGCTCAAAGCTTCATTGTCCTACTCAAACCCCTTTACCACGTCAAGGTCTCGTCCACGAAGGGGTATATATATATATATATATATATATATATATATATATATATATATATATATATATATATATATTATAGAATTTGCTATAGTAGAAAATACCCACGCTTAGCGACCAATGAAAACGTTGTCCATAAGACTATGATATCATATTATCAGACCCCCCTATTATGAATCATATAAGGCCTGAACCTAAAAATAAGACTATTACAGTAAGTCAAGATGCTCTGGATTTCTTATTATAGGTGATCTTTTCAACATTTATATAAATATATTTCTAAGAATTATGTTTTATATTAAATAAATTGTTATTAAAACAAATTAAAGTTCTTTACTTATTTTGTACTATTCCGGCCATTCTAATAACATTGAACAATATTAAAATTACCAAACATTATTAAAAAATTAATAATTATTTATCATATGTTATAAACATTGCATGGCATTTTAGTGCGGAGATTCAAAGTTAAAATGTTTTGCCGCTTTTCGTAGCTTTTGAACCACTGTGCGCCGATAACATCAATGGTCTGTATTTCTTTAAAAATAGAGCTCGAAAGCACGTTACCGTTAATGGGGATTGTAGTGGTATGTTCACACCTCTTCAACTTTTTCTTTCAACGTGACTTTCGACTTGCATTAATGCATACGTTAGCACATGTATCCTTGCACAGGGTAAGACACATGCCTCCTTCCTGTTCACATGTTTGCGTCAGTTTTATTCAACATTTCTTGCGAGTTCAGTAAAGACGGTTTTTTAAAAACACTTAAAATATTTGTAAGTATCTACTGTAATTTTAGTTTGATGAATACATCTGACATTGTCATATTAGCTGGTATGAGTGCTGCTGTGCTAGTGTTGATAAGAGCACGGAAAATTAGAGAAAAATACAGAAAATATGTATGGACAAAGGAATATTTAGAATAATTACTACACTTTACTACAGGAAAATATATACTAAAAACTTCCTACGAACTCAATTTACATTTTTATTATTTTTTATTTTATTTAATCTAAATGTCCGTTGTACCATTAGGTGTAAGACAGTTTACATCGCAGCATGATGTCCAGTGCTAATTTTCTAACTTCAAACAATGAATTCCTCGTTGTCCTGCCACTTGTCGAATTTCCTATCTAAGTCTTGGACGTCCAAATTTATTTTTTCTCGTAAGTGTTTCGCTCCATAGATTTGTTTTGCTGATATATTTTCCTCAATTCTGTGGATGTGTCCTAGCCAGCTTTCTTCCATAACTCTTTCTATTGGTTTCGTTTCTAGTTATTCCACTACTGTCGTATTTATCACTCTATCTCTTCTTGTAATTCCCTCTCTTTTGCGTAGAAATGTGCAGCTGTCATTCTACTTTGGTTTCTCTTTGTTAAAGTCCAAGATTCACTGCTATATATCATTGATGGTCTCACTAGTTACGAATAAACTTGCGCTTTTACCTCTTTTGGCATCTCTTTTTTTTCCTAAAAATGTTGTTTTTAGGGTTTTGTATAATTTGCCTGCTTTTCCCATTTTTTTGTTCATTTTACCGTCCATTTTTCCATTATTTTTTATTATTGGGCCTAAATACTTATAGTTTTTGACTTGCTCCAGTATCTTCCCATCGAATAAAATTTTATGTTTTATTCGTGTGCCTGCAATTACCATTGTTTTGCTTTTGTTCTATATTTATTGCCATGTTTACTTTTCTTAGCACTTCGTCATATATCGCTAAATTATGTTGTAGTTTTTCTTCAGTATCTGCCATTTTTCTTCATCATCAGTGACCAGTAATTCTTGTGTTGTCACTGTTTTCATTTTTCTAAAACCTATTTCTGTATTTTTGCAATTTGCTTCGCTATTTTTTACATCGTCAATAACTAAAACATAACTGATAATAACACTGCACTCAGCCCTGACTTCCTATTTCTGTCTCAAATTCTGTGGATTCGTCGTTAAACGTTCTTACTTTATTCTTGTTGTTGTTGTATAAGGCCTTGAAAATTTCTATTACTCTTTTTTCTAGTCCTCTTCTCTTTAAACTTTTCCAGGCATTCCTTCTTTTTACTCTATGAAATGCATTTTTCAGGTTAATGAAACAAATATGGATTTCGGTTTCTTTTCTTAACAGTTTTTCTCCTAGTTGTCTAATTATAAATATCAGATCTTGGGTGCTCTTTCTAAAACCATGATAAATATTTTTCCAGGTAGACTTGTTAGTGCGACCCCTCTATAGTTTTTACATTTTTTGATCTCTTCATTTTTAAACAAAAGCAATATTATAGCTATATTCCAGTCTGTTGGTACTTTCTGTTCTATTATAACATCATTTAGTAATAACAAAAAATCTTCCTTTGTCTTTTTTCCAATATATTGGCTGACTGAAAAGAAATCACATGAATTGACGAGATCATCGCTGAAACAGAGAACTATGTTGCAGAGTTAGCAATCCATACTTTCTGGAAGGCATAAAAGGTTAGAAATCCATTGGGCGATTTATATACAGCTAAAAAAGGCTACATTAAAATATAAATCAATTTTCAATCTAAAAAAGAATATATTTCATTTAAAAATTGTCTGAGTATTCACTCTCCCTCGTATGCTATTTGAACTATATTTTTTAAATTATTAAGGACTCTTTATGAAAGTATGACTGAATTGACATTTCATAAGAAGATTTAAATATCGTTATACACTTTTTCTTGGTTAATTGTGTTATCTGTGCCTGACTTAATTGTTTTTAATTAGCCAGACACAGATATATTAAATATTTAGAATTAAATATTTATTAATATTTATAATATATTTAGCAGACTATTACATTTAAGAATCTATAATAGCGTTATATTTTTTACATTTTTCAAAGCACAAGTAGTAACATACAGTAAGGCATTTCAATGGCTGAACTAGCGGATTAACTAAAATGCATCAACCATGGAAAAAGAAATAATTTTAATGACCTGGTAAAAGCTATGGCAGAAATCTATGAAACAATAATTTAATATTTCAACACGTCTCTATTTTTGGAGGAATAAAATTTAAATATTTTTTAATTTTGAGATTGCCCTAAACTTCGCTGAAATATTTTATTAATATATCTTTTGCTGGTATTGCCGCTTTACTGCATTTAAATTTTGAAACATGAATTATATTAACCCATTAGTAGAAAGCGTCCTTTTAAAGGGAGGCATCTAAAACACGTTATGCAATAAAAGTAGTGGGAGCATAGGGTGTCTGAGACTGGAAGGAGCAATGCAGATCCACGTCATCCTGTTAGTTTGTATATGACAGTTCGAGAGTGAGTTTTACGCGTTTTATTAGAAATATGGATCCTAATTTGTATTCAACTGAATATACGGATAAGTTCCGCAAAGTAGTGTCCAATCTAATAATGAGCCTTGTATAGAAAAGTTATATCATAATATGTCTAGATTTAGTAGCAAGAAAGAGAATGCCTAAATTATTATATCTCAAAATATGTCGCGTCCTCTTAAAGGAACGCTGCCCGAAATGACAATGAAAAATAATTTTTAGGTTAACACTAGCTGAGCTTATAGGCTGTTTAGAAGAATAATCTGATATACCTAATTCAAATATATACATACTTCCTCCGGCAGAAGATGGAAACGATACCGGCGTTGACAGTGATAACTCAGATCAGTGGCAACGTAAATCATTTACCTCGAAAAATTGTAAGTCAACCATATGAAATTGTTTCAATAAGGGACAATGATTATGATCCTGAAAACTTGGCCCCATTGTCCGAACTCCGAAAGAAACTCCTCATGAAAGATAGAAAGGAAACCGACGTTAGTTCCCGCTACAAGCGATCAAAATAGACCATCGATCCTCAAGAATTGCCAAACAATAATATAAACACAAACTGGGACCCATTACGACCCTCCCTAAATTCCCCCTAA
Organism: Cosmopolites sordidus; assembly: GCA_031761425.1. Taxonomy (NCBI): domain Eukaryota; kingdom Metazoa; phylum Arthropoda; class Insecta; order Coleoptera; family Curculionidae; genus Cosmopolites; species Cosmopolites sordidus. The sequence continues at coordinate 726,075 of JARFXV010000513.1, forward strand.
ATTCGATTACTCCAGTTCCTTTTTACGGTTTTTTTTTTGATAACGACATAATAAATTTGATAATTCAAGAAAGTAACAGATATGCTGGCCAACGAAATAATGATTTAAATTTAACAATGTCAGAGCTTCATGTATTTTTGAACATGTTGTTACTATCTGGTTATGTAAACTACACAAACGGACATATATACTGGTCCAGTGAAGACCATGTTCCGAAAATTGTTCAAAAAAGCATGCGATTGAAAACTTTTTAGATGATAATTAAAATATTCATTTCAATGATAATTTTAAACTTCCGACATGCGATAGACTTTAGAAACTGAGAGCACTTGAACTTCTTGGCAAAAATTTTGGATCACATGGAGGGATTGATGAACAGCTATCAACAGACGAAAGGAAGGAAAGTTGTATCTATTTCTACCAATTTTAAAACAGACACAGTATACCTGCTTCGCGATGGGACCGTGTTTCTAAATCTAAAAAATTATATACTTCAACCTGAAAAAGTAGCAACCTATAACAAAGGCATTGGGGGAGTTGCCTATTTCTTAGATGTTTCAGTGGTTAATGCCTGGTTGCTCATGAAAAGGTTAGACCTGATGACCGAAATGTCTATGGTTGGTATGGTATGAAAGTCTATTGGTTTTTCACAAGAACGAATATCACGCCCTCTAGAAGATCTTACACAATTTGATACTAATGGGCATTTGATTGTCTACTGTCAATATCACTGATTTTCGTTGAGTATTTTGCAGCAAGAAAGCAACTTTATCGCCAGAAAATGTAATACGACTTTGCTTCATAAATTATGTTTTTACAGTTACCATACTGCATAGGTTGACTGTTTTCCTTAAAAGAGATGGTCAACATCTTACAAACTAATGAATAAAAACATATTTCATTATGTTGTGCTAATAGATCACTCTCCTTCATAAAAATATTTAAAAAACATTGATATTGAGTAAAAAATAACTTTGCCCATTAATCAATCGATTAATTAAAAACCTACACCCTCTATCTAAAGGAAAAACTGATTAATGTCTAATGTCTATAAAAGAGACCTTTGTTAGTCAATTTAAGACCGGAAAGGGTGGATTTATTTTTGAGTACTCTTGGGTTTTAATTTTAGGGAATTCTCATTTAATAAGGTCCTATAACGAATATTCAGCCACCAATAAGTAAAAGCTTATACATATTGAATAGAACAGATAAGAATTAAGGTATATACGACATATATGATGGTTTATATATAGTTATTGTTTACTCCTTTCTACCCTTTTTGTTCATTATTTTACTCTCTTAAAATATTCTCCAGTATTTTTAAGAACCTTTATTTTTAGAGTCTAGAGAAATGTAAAGATTTCTAGTGGAGATGAGATCTCAGAGAAGAGAAGGGGGGTGGTACCAGTGGTGGCTTGTGGGTTTTTAAAGAGGACGTAGAATAAAACAATGCTGCTGAAAATTATTTTTGTTATTTTTACATTCTTAGTTTTAAATTCAACGTTCTCCTCCAAAAGAAAAATTAAAAAGTTGATTGGTTTTTTTTAAGTACTACTCAGCGTATACGCACGTAGCAAATCCCAAATCAAAACAAGTAGTCGCGAAGCCAACAAAATACGCAACGCGAGACATATCAATCGCTCCGTACCTGTCAAATCATCGTTTAAAACTAATTACTGATACGCTCGGTCGCAGGGCATCTACATTCAAATCGCATGTTTTACAAAGCAGTTAAACCCTCGAATTCTGGTAACCAACAAAACATGTAACGCCAACGACTAGAACAAATAACGGTGGCGTACCGTCACCGGAGGTAAACGTCCGACCAACGATATAAAAATTGTGGCGAGAGGATGGAATTTTTATCCGCATGATTTGATGTGATGGGTCGACGGGCATTCTTCTATATTTTGAGATTTTAATTTTTAATAATATCTTAAAATGAGTTAAAGGAAAGAAACTGAACGGAAATAAAGTATGGTGTTTTGCTCTGAAAAATTGTTTACTGTGATAAATGGTGGAGAGGCGACGCCCCAACGCCATCCCTCACGAGACGCCGCTTCGTGGTACATAAACTCTTGAATGTCAACATTTTATAAAAAAAAACCTAAGGTTACTTTGTAACAGACTGTTCAAAGTGTGTCAGAATTTTGAAATAAGGCACAATGATTATTACTAGCGATAATCCAGTAAATTTTATTTTAACTTAAAGGACAAACTATGGTATTAAACAAGTTTTGAAAATAATGTCATTCAAATGTACTTATTTGCTTGGTCTGATGGAATGCATTCTAGAAACATAATTTTCAATTAGTCTTTGACTTAAATCGCGCGGTAGATTTTCAATGGATAGTATAATTCCTTTCCTGAATATTTCATTTAAGGTTCAGAATTTCTCGGGGTTTATTTCTGTAAGCCAGATTTTATTTAAAATAACCCCACATTTTATTTAAATACACAAAAAATAACCCAAGTCAACAAATTTAAACTTTTTTGAGGTAACATTGATGAAAATAGGTGTATATGAAAATGATAAGCTAATTAGTGTAACATGTACAGTTTTTTTTGTTGCCGAGGGTTGATGGTGGGTAAAAAACAGGAGATGACATATTTTTACAATCTAATGTTTATTTAATATTAGTTGACCCGGCAGGCGTTGTCCTGTCCAAATTTCAATAAATTTGTTTGTGATCGTTTTGTGAATTTGTGAAAAGCTTTCGGAAATGTGTAAACAAAGAAAAAATGAGGAAAAGACGTATTTCTGAGTGATCATTGTATCTATTAACGATTGTGGCCAGGGATATTCAATTTGAAGAGGAGTACATTCAGAAGAACGTCAATGGAAAATTTTATACGCAAAATGAATTCTATTGGCAGTACACCGCTGAAATGTTGGAAATGTCATGTTGAATAAACTGTTGTATTTCTGGATTTGTGTCAGGATATGCGTGGAATCTGTTCCTGTTCCAGAAACCAATGAACGCAATGGCTCAGGTGGCATAACCAATGGCGCCAATTTGACTTTGCCAGTTGCGCAACACAAATCAGGGGTTTTATTTCTAAAAAAGTTTTTTGTATTTCAATGCTTTAAAATGTGGGTACACAACGCTCATCGATCCAAATGAAAATTTGACACTTCAGAACTCATCGTATTTCGTAGATAAACCTGTAAATTTGTGTGAGACTAAACGACGAAAGTTGTTTCATTTCATGAAACAACTTCGAAAACTTTACAACAGAATGACACTTCAACTCAAAATAAACAACTGAATCAATTTTTTGTCACTATGTAACCAATCGGCTTGATTCACAATTTGACAATCAGCTGTCCAGCGACATTTACGTACTTAAATAAATTGTAATACAAATAAAAAATTTAAATAACTACATTTCTTGGACAGATCGCGAAACAACACAAAAGTAAAAACAAATATAATTTAATCATCACGTAATTTCGTCAGTTATATCTGAATATTATTAATTCATCACGTAATTTCGTCAGTTATATCTGAACCCGAATATAAGTTTGTCCGAATTTCCCTACTTTCCTTTGTAATTACCTCGATTTTTTTTTCTGAAAACTTTTCCAAGATCATAACGAACAAAACAAAAAAAAAATTACGCGTATCCATCGTTCGAATCATGAGATATGGTCTTGAGTTCATACCAAAAATCCCATAGAAAAACGCACTTTCAGTTTTTCCAGAATTTTCCAATTTTCCGGCAACTTTTCTAATTTTTCTTTCCAATAAATGTGTCTTCTTTTAGTTTTGCATCATTGAACTAAGAAAATATTTCTTTTAGGTACTTAAAACCATTATTCCTTGTCCATGGCTTTGACAAAGTGTTTCATTAGTCCAAGCTTAATATGGAGAGGCGGAAGAAGCACCTTTTTTGGGTTAACAAGGGCGGCATATTTTTTCTTTAAAGCATCAGGTTCAAAAGAAGTTCTATCAGGCTAATCTTTCTTACTGTAATGATCTTTTTTTACCCTACTATCCATTGAAACAAAAAACAGTAATACTTTGTAAATCCTCCTTAAAATCTGATTCTGTTCATATTTAAAGCGATTTAGTACATTTTCTAAATTGTTGTCGGCTTCTTTCATTGTCATTGAATGTGCTAAAGGAATAGATGGGTTTTTGTTTCCGTTATGACGCAAGACTGATTTTGGGCTTCATTTTGACGAATCTTTAAAAAAACTACATAACAGTCCTTCCATTTTATAAAAACTTAAAAATGTTAGACTCCGTTTTCGGTAAAGTGAAACACTTTCATTTCTATATAACAGGTTCCACTGTTGAAGTTTGGAACTAAGAAGTTCCGATTTTTGTTTTGACCATCCCAGGTAACGTACCAAATCATTTAACTCATTGTGAGTTATTAAGTGTAGTTGTTAAATATGTTGGGTCGCAACTGGCGTTCTCAGGAAGCTATGGATCAGATCCTGATGAAGAATTAGAGCCACCGGGTACCGGTAGTTCTTGCCTATGTGGAAGTGGTCTAAGTGCAGAAGGCAAATTTGGATACTGAATTTTATCCCTTTATATAAAAGTAGCAATAACTTGCATGGTCAATAGGTTCTCTCCACACCCTAGAAACAACAAACGGCATAGAATTGTTCTTGCGATGCATCCATTGTACTAAATTTACGTGACAACTCACATAGCAACTTTTATCTTGATCTCCAATTTGGTACTTGAACTACAAAAGATAGGTTTTTTTGACTTTATTGGATATAGATCTAGTTTGTGACTTTAAAATAAACCATCCATATATATATATATATATATATATATATATATATATATATATATATATATATATATATATATATATATATATATCATCATCATCATCATCATCATCATCATCAGCCCGTATCGATCCACTGCAGCATGAAGGCCTCTTCAGCATGCTTCCAACCTTCACGGTCCTGGGCTTTCCTCTGCCACTCGGGTCCAATATACTTAACGATGTCATCAGTCCATCGTGCTTTCGGTCTTCTTCGCGGACGTTTGCGATCAAGCGGTATCCACTCCAGGATTGCCTTGGTCCATCTGTCGTCCCATCGCCTCGCTATATGGCCTGCCCATCTCCATTTCAACTGTTTTACTCTTCCAATGATGTCACAGACTTTTGTTTGTTCCCTGATCCATGCGCAGGACTTTCTGTCTCGTCTTGTAATGCCAAGCATACATCTTTCCATTCCCCTCTGTGCCACCCGAAGTTTTTGAATTGATTGCGATGTGAGTGTCCAGGTTTCACTTCCGTATGTCATAACGGGTAGAACGCACTGATCGAATACTTTTCTTTTCAGGCAAAGTGGGAGTCTGCTCTTAAACACTATGTTGAGCCTACCAAATGCCTGCCAGCCACATTTAACACGCCGTTCCACCTCCCGGGCGGTATTCCCCTCCATGGAAATCCTCTGCCCAAGATATACAAAGCTGTCCACAATCTCTAAATCCCTTCCTAAAACTGAAATTCTTCTGTCCTGGGCGAAGTTATTGAACATAACCTGACTCTGAATATCTGAATATCTGAATATCTGATATATATATATATATATATATATATATATATATATATATATATATATATATATATATATATATATATATATATATATATATATATATATATATATATATATAACAAAACTTCTCCGTTGGATTTTTGCAAAACCGACAAGTAGAATTTGCCATTTTATATAAAGTCAGCTTAAATACTCGATTGTACTGTAAATGAGACAGAAACCAACTAAACTTTAGAAAACAATAGAACTACTACAAGGTTACGGTCTTGTGGAAATTCCTATATTGTCCAGTCCAAAGTCAGGTAATATAATTTTAATGACGAATCAGATACTTGAAAATAGGATGTGTTAGGCCAAAAGTGTTTTAATAACTATTGAAACGCAAAAAAAGCATTCTAATTAATTTTACAAAAATCATGCCCACCTGTGTAACCCAAAGGCGTGAAATCGCAGGATCTGGTTAGATATTTAACATTATCATTTCGCGAAATAATGCGACCAGGAAACTTTTTTCCAATAAATCGATTGTCTGACAATATATGTTACAAGTCACACCATCTTGTTGAAAGAAAGCATTGGTTACATGCATGTTTAATGACTTGGGGAGTGTGCGACCGAAACATTTGCAAAACTTCGACATGGAAATAGTGTTTTGTCAAGAGCAAGCGCAAGAGGTCAGTTGGATTTTCGGAACCTTTTTCTCACAGATTTTCTTCATCCCCAGTTCATTGGTCAAATTCTGATGAACGATCGTGTGAGTTAAATTCAACACTTTCCCGAGCATTCTGACCGGCAATCGACGATCAGAACGCATGAAATCCTGGATTCTGTAGACATTTTCATCACTTCTTGCATCTGAAAGCCTCCCACTCTAATGTTTATTTTCAATCGTGTTTCGTCCTTCTCAGAAGGTCTTAAACCACCCGAAAATCTGAACACTTCACAAAAAACTGTTTTCGCGCATAGCTTCGATCACAATTTTGACAACTTAATTCATAAATCCCAGATTTTTAATAATTGTCTACTTTATCCTCTCGATTACTCAGAATTTCGCTCAATTGTTATAGCTGTAGGCTGTTGTTGTGGCTTGTAGACAACTTTAATGTCTACGTTTTAAACATTTTGTCTAGCCGTCGTATTTATTCGGCATTAAACGGTATCACCATAAATTTGTTTTAACTCTGTTTTCTTGTAAAATCGAATATTCTTTTAATTCAGAACTAAACAGAACAAAAACAAATCTATGATATTATTAGATAATAATGCTAGTAAGTAGATTTAGTTCTGATATAGTGATTTTAATAATAGTTAAAATCATTCCGTATTAACACCAACAGATAGTAATCCTTTGACATTTGGTAGGCTTAATATAGTGTTTAAGAAGAAACTCCAGCTTTGTCTGAAGAGGTAACTCGTGCTATCCGTTATAACATACCGAAGTGAAACCTGTACACTCACATCAACATAACTTCAAAACCTTCAAGTAGAACAGAGGGAAATGGAAATAGAACAAGGCAGAACAGAAAAACATTCATAGGGATCAAAGAATAAACGAAAGTCCTGGTCAAAAAGAGGCTCCAAACCGCACAAAATCGTGCCCCGTTTAGGAGTACAATCGCATGGCAAATAAATAGGAACCCGAAGGCTAGCTTAAAAACCAAGTTAAAGTCTAAGTCTATGTCTAGTAAACAAAAGAATATGACATCATTGGAATAGTATAGGAATTGAAAAGGACCTGGGTAGACCATAAGCGGGACGTTGTAACTACAAATCGACCTGAGATGGATACCCCTTGACCATAAACGTCCACGAAGAAGACCGAAAACACGATGGATTGAGGACTTTATCAAGTATATTGGGCCTGAATGCCAGAGGTGTGACAAGGACCGCGCGATTCGAATGCATGTTGAAGAAGCCATCGTCCTCAATAGATTGACAATGGCTGAGTGGTAATGAAATATTAATGAAATTTTTGGATTACCCTCAGGTCTTTTTTTTCCTAACTTGTATATAGTTTATTGTTTGAATAATAAATGAATCATCAGTTTCTCCGCTGAAAAATTACCCGTGAGTCACCAATTGATGCTTATATCATAGCCATTTGTCTCAATATGTTCTTTCGATTTTACCGAACGAGACAGAATCAGATAAAAAATATATAAATGTGTATGAATATACTTAAGCAGTACGTTACACTTACTGCTTAAGTATATTCCGGTTAAAAGTTTGTCTGTTAATTTCAGCGGTCCTGTGTTTTCGTCAATTGAGTTGTTTTGTTATTGTGTTTTAAAGAAATTTTGTGCTGTAAAATCTAGTTTTATTGTAAAACACGTTCTTATAAGAACTTGATTTTAATTTTAAGAATCGATTATTTTGTTATCAGTAAGTAAGTAAAGATTTATAAAATGTTATTTCCTTTAATAATTCTAACACAACCAAAGACATTTTACTTATCAAATGTTTAATAAAAATTGATTTTATATTGGCTAATTCTAAAAACACACTGAGAGAGAAACAACCGTTTCAAAATCATAAAGAGTGATAACTTCAAAACCCGTTTTCTGTTCGTCAAGACGCATTAACAAAAGCGCTAAAAATAAATTAACAACGTAAATATAGAAGTGCAAACGTAAGGTATATATATATATATATATATTAAAAAAATTTTTGTGATTTTGGTAATGCCTGGCATGAAAATGCAAGTCCAACAATTTGTGCTAAATGTTTATGAGAATTCTGAAACAGGAAAGAAGAAGGTTCCCTATTACCTATAGAGTCTCATTCATCCATTCAAGAGGTAAAGAATAGTTGATCATATTTTACTTATCTTGTTTTACCACATTGCAGTATTTATTATTTGAGAGTTGCAGCAGCATTAAAAAAACGATAAAAAATGTGTATTCTATTAAAAAAAAGGACATAACTTATTATAGTTATTTCTTCTTCTGGAACAAGCAGACCTCGTTCAAAGGCCAAAACAACACATTTATGCCAAAGAAGTAAAATGGTAAAATGGACATATATAATTATATGAAATATTTGAAATAAAATTTGTAATAAATGTGTAATGCAACTGTTTGAGGACCCGTATATTCCCACGGCTTGGTAACATTTTCATCACATAAAAATCTCATCAACAATGTTTATACAATAGAAAATATGATGAATAATAAAATATCCAATAACAAAATAATTTCATTAATTAGCTACTATATTAGAACCACTCTAATATAGTGATTTTAATAATAGTTAAAATAATTTGATATTAACATCAACAGATAGCAATCTTTTGATAGGCTCAATAGGTGTAGGCTCAATATAGTGTTTAAGAAAAAATTCTAGCATTGTCTGAAGAGAAAATTCTTTGATCAATGCGTTCTGCCCGTTATGACATACGGAAGTGAAACCTGTACACTCACATCAACATCACTGCAAAAACTTCGAGTAGAACAGAGGGAAATGAAAAGATTGTATACAAGGCTGAACAGAAATACTTACATAGGGATCAAAGAATAAACGAAAGTCCTCGGTCAAAAAGAGGCTCCAAACCGCATAAAATTCAGCCCCATTTTCGGGGTACAGTCTCATGACAAATAAGTAGGAGCCCGAGAGCTATCTTAAAAACCAAGTTAAAGTCTATGTCTATGTCTAATAAACAAAAGTAAATGACATCAGTGGATGAGTATAGGAATTGAAATGGGCGTGGGTCGACCATATAGCGGGCGTTGTAACTAGATCGACCAATCGTCTAGGTCGACAGATCGACCAATCCTGAGGTGGGCACCGCTTGATCATAAAAGTCCATGAAGAAGACCGAAAACACGATGGATTGAGGACATTATCAAGTATATTGGGCCTGAATGTCCTCAATGGATTGACAGATTTTAATGAAATTTAAAAATATCCTCAAATGTTTTTTTTCCCAGGGTAAACTTGCATATAGTTGATTGTTTAATCAATAAATGAATTATGAGTTCCTCCAAGTAATGTATTTATTATATAATTATATAATATTATATATATTATATAATAATAGTATAAATTATTTTTTTTGGGCTCTTCTCCACGATCTAAAACTGAAAAAAATATCAAAAATATCTATTCTTATGTAAATAAAGAATCAATGGGTAAAAAACAAAAAACCAAACGGAGGCAAATTTCTCAGTGATACTTTTCTGTAATAAATTTACCTAACAAACAGAATGTTAACAAATATAAAAATGTTCTAAAATAAATACAAACTTTTGAACGTTAACGTTTCGGGAGATCTCTTCCCGTTTTCAAAACAAATCTAAAAAATTCATTATATTAAAAATAGGAAGTAAATATATTTTTTCGTGTATATCAATGATACTTATATTAAAAGTAAAGTTTTGGGGTTAGAGGCGCATCAGCAACCAGGGTCATCAGCTACCGAAAACCCCGGTCAGCACTCCTTTCGGGCTATCAACCCTTGGTTTTGTGCTTAACCGAAAGTATCTCGAGAAGCGTACCGACTGGCGAGTGACCAACGTAGAAAATCTCTCAGAAGGCATCCGGCCTTACCCAGCCTCGAACTGGCGTGACTGAGGGGTGATTCCTTGTCAGATTTTACACTCTTACCTAGAAACATTCACAAGAATTTTAGAAAAACTTTTTTGCATAGTACGGGATTCGAACCCGGTCCACATTAACTGCCGTAACGTAAGGCTAACGCCTTAGACACCACAGCTAATGTGGCTCCGTTATACTTATATTGACAATAATAGTTTTTAATGTTAGTGACATACTACCAAAAAAATATATATATAGGTGAGGTTCACTGTGTGATTATTGTGTATTGAAATACTTAAACGTTTTTAATTGTATTCTTTAGAATTGGGAACCATATTGAACTTAAATCTACCGAAGGCATAGCAATACATTTGTTTATTATTACAGTTATTTATTATAGTTGTTTCTTTGGATCCATATTAGCTGTGGTGTCGAAGGCGTCAGCCTTACGATACGGCCGTTAATGTGGGGCTGGTTCGAATCCCGTATTAGGCAAAAAAAGTTTTTCTAAAATTCTTGTGAATGTTTCTAAGTAAGAGTGTAAAATCTGATAAGAAAGCACCGCTCAGTCACGCCAGTTCGAGGCTGGGTAAGGCCAGATGCCTTCTGAGAGGTTTTCTTTCTTCTTTCGGTTAAGCACAAAACCAAGGGTTGATTGCCCGAGGGGGATGCTGACCGGGGTTTTCGGTAGCTGATGACCCTAGTTCGGAACCCACGTTAAGCTGTAGGTCCAGTCGCTAAATAGCCTTCTCAGTTACTGATGCGCCTCTAACCTCCAAACTTTACTTTACTTTATAGTTGTTTCTTATATCTAATTCCAAAATGGTATTAAAAGAATTGGTATCATAATTCAGAAGATTAAAAGATGATGTTTGTAGAATAGATAAAATGATGATTTTGATCAATAACAAAATAATTTCATTCATTAGCTACTTCCCTAAAATTTCGTATTAACTTGAAATTGTGCGTACAATTTTTAATCTAACAAAAAATCCTCCGTTCGATCTATGACATAAAACTTTTCGAAAAAAAAAACTTCTCGAATTTTTGGTTAAAAAATCGATTTATAACAGGATGTTTTATGCTTTCATGTTATAAATATATATATAAGTAAATGTATCGTGGATATAAATCATAAATATAAATGTCCGTCGTTTGAGCCACCACCCACGTCCATTATGAAAGTTAGCACTAATTTGACTAATAATTTTTGATGCGATTCATATGAATAAAATTGATGACGCAAGGATAATCATTCAGCGCATGAATTGTATAATAGAATATCATCTAGAATAAAGAATGTTACATTGCGCTGTTATACCGTTAAGATATCAGAAGAGCATGATTTGTATACAATTAATTATAATAGGTAGTGACTACAAACTTCTCTGCAAAAGCAAAACAAGTAAATTTACTATTCTATTGTAAACAACTCAAACTGCTGCATATATTTATTTAAAGATAGCGAAGGCTAATTATTAATACTGAAAGCCAGTCAAGGAGTAAAATTGACGTATCGTGGGAAAATTAGTTTGATCTTTTATAATTTTCCGGTATTTTCCTGTTTTTGCATTTGAATTAATGGGAAAATTATCTTCATAAAATAATAGATTTTATTTTGTAGTTGGTGAAAAAAAAAGTAGTAATGGAAAAAGGGTAATTATTTCCCTGAATAGCCAGTACTAAAAGTGGAAAACCCACTAGGGGAAGAGCCGCATGAAAGAGCCAGTTCAAAAAAAAGGGGAAAAACACAAAAGGGAATAAGTAAATAATAAAATTAGTATCATAACTAGTGGTTTATTCTTTTATGTGCGTAGTGTCATGACACATTTTCCAAAATCAACAATATTCTTGGACTTTTAACAATTAAAAAAATAATAAAATTCGGCTCGTTCATAACACATAGGCATTGAACGAGCCAACCAAAGTTTTGAACAAGCCAAGTTCTAATTACAGGACTTGCCCCATAAATTAACAAAAATATTTATTATTAAATATATAAAATGTTTTATAAAATACAAACTCTGGATAAAGTATTTACTTAAATCTAAGAAACTCTCCCAAAATTAGCAGTTTGAGATCCATCATTGCAAACTAACTAGCTATGGTATTTTTAGGAACTATTGTAATGTTAAAACCGAATAAAACACAACTTTATTCTTTGTTATCCATCACTTTTATTATAAAAGTTATTTATTTATAAAAGTGATAGATAATAAAGTATAAAATTGTTTCATTCGATTTAAAAAATAAACTATCACAAAGTAACCAAAAATCAATCAATATCATAATGTTACGTAAAAACATTTATAAAAAAATTTAAATTAGAAACAAAAATAAATAATTCAAAAAATATAAAAACAGTTTTGGCAAAAATAATGTAATCTCCCTTTTATGCCACAGGATTCATGTGCCCAACCGTTACAAATTTTGCACCGGTACCATTCTTGATCGCTGTTACTATAATTTTAATTGCACGCTGCACAATTATTATCCTGTTCTCTTTCTTTTTTATTTGTATCTTTAATTGAAACCTTTTTTACTTTTGACAATACTATAAGAGCTTCCGAATCTGATGTATCCGAGTCTGTATCATTATTTGTTTTAGATTTCTTAGTAAGCAATTTTATAGATTTTTTGTAGTCATTTTGTTCACATTCTTTCTTTGCTGGTTTGCGTCCTTTTCTGCTATCTTGTTTTCTCAGGTGTATCCGTTACGATAGCAGATGACATTTTCCGGTTCTTACGAACCGTGTTTCTTTTTGGGCCCTGCCTTTGAAAATGACTTGGGTGGGTTAGTTGCCTGCCTGGCAATCCAAAGGTAGCTGGTTCGATTCCAGCGCTCGGATGGGTGTTTTTCTTTAATTCTTCTGTCCGTCTTATTTCCTACCCTACAAACACTCATATACACTCATATACATACACACGCACACCCACACATATTCACACCCAAATGTCTGTGATTGTTTATAGGCAAGAGTGTAAAATCCGACAACGAATTACCCCTCAGTCACGCCAGTTAAAGGCTGGGTAAGGCCGGATGCCTTCTGAGAAGTGTTCTACGTTGGTCGGTAGACCTCTCTAGTCGGTAGGCTTCTTGATAAACTTATGGGTAATCACATAACCAAGGGTTGATAGCCTGAGGGGGGTTCTGGCCTGGGTTTGTCGCTAGCTGATGACCGTGGTTTGAACCCCACATTAAGCTATAGGTCCAGTCACTAAATAGCCTTAGATGCTGATGCGCCTCTAACCGTAAATCCTTTCCTTTCCTTTCTGATGTTCTTGAAATTGGCTATGAATGTGCACAAGCAGGTAAAGGGAGTAGAGGCAAATTCTCTTCGATTTCAGTTACGTTGCTATTATCATTTTTCTTATTGGAATCGACTTCAGCAAATGGATTTGATCTATCAGTCACAAAGGATGGTAGAAACTCTTTTTCTCCAAGCACGTTTGAATTCATGGGATAAATACCCGTTTTGAGAAAACCTTGTGTAATTTTGTGAGAACTGAAAACTGATAGAGATGCACCTTTCACAAACTGTCCAACTTATTAAATGGTTACCGTTTTACCGGGATTTGACAACATTCACTCATTTAAAACAATTGTATACCTACTTTTGAAGGGTCCATATACTGTGACATCAAGAGGCTGTAGCTGATGGCTACAGTGTGGTGGGAATGTGATTATTACAATAAAGTTTTCTCTAGCAAATTGAACCACTCTGAGGATAATATGTGAACTGTGATTGTCCATAATGATAAATGCCGGATTTTCTTTTGAGGGCTTTACGTGCACTACAAAATGTTTGAGAGCTTTAATAAAACATCTTCATTCATCTATCCAGAAATATTTGCCACTCCAAGAGCTCTTGGTGGACCATTGGCTAACATAATATCTTTATAATTTACCTGCGGAAAAATAAACGTTGGCGGTAAAAAGCCATCAGCAGCATTAATGAATAACAAAATTGTCCCCAAAGTTTCTCGTTCACCTGATGTCACTTGCCCGATTTGTTTCGACCCCCTTTTAGCAATAACTTTGGGATGATTAGTTACAGTGCTGCAGCCTGTTTCGTCTGTGTTAAATATCATGTGCGGCGGAAAATTGAATCTTGCATAAACATCGGTAAGTTTTTCAAAAAACGTGTTTACGTTCATTTTGTTAAAACAAGTTGCTTTGACTCATACAGCCTTTCAACCAATCTTCGCTTGTAGTTTGAATTTTCTTTCATTTATATGGACAAACAGAATTCGCTTCTGCATAATCAAATGCAAGTTTTTTGATTTGTTGTTTTCAAATAATTTGCTAGTAAACCCTCTTGTTCCATAGAAAAAATATGCTTATTACCTATAATAGGGTTATGTTTGTAGGACGATTTGCCAGAGGATTTTACCTTCCTGACAATCTTAGCTGAGTAAGCTCTAGAAATATCAAAGAAAAGGGTGGTTTTATTTATAGACTGTACTTTCTCGATCACTTCACCGACAGCTCTTCTATTATAGATACACCGGGTCTTTTACGCTTCTTTGTTTTTGCTGTTTCAGATGCCATTGTTATCTAAAGTAAAAAAAAACGGCCGATTTTAATGAAACATCAAATGAAATAATAGTAAAATTTAAAAATTCAATAACTAAACAAAAATTTTCAGCCCCATATATTCTTAACTTGAAATGCGTTTTTTTTTAATAAAATGAAATTATATGGTGCTACCCCTAAGCTAATACCTTTCAAATGAAAAAAGAATTTTGAAAATCGATTTTCATTTAGCGGGACTATCCTTAACATACACACACAAAAAACAAAAACGAAATTCAGTCGAATTGAGAACCTCTTTCGTTTGAAGTCGGTTAAAAAAATAATTGAATTGTTACGGTACATAATAAATATAGGTTTTAAAACATAATAAAATTAGGCCTTGAAAAAGCCGGTTATGAAAGAGCCAGTTTTTTCACTACACCGTAACACAGCTCTTTCAAAACGTTTTCTCCCAAGAAACATAACCTCGAAAATTAGTACGAAATCTAAGCTTTGTCTGCAAATTATATATGTTGTTAAAAGGCCTAATATATTCATAAAATTATTGTATAAATATATTGCTGTTAGTTTTGTAAGTGTAGATGCCAGAAAACAAATAAAATGAACTCAAAAACTTACTTTTTAACGACTAAATATTCAATACGTTGCACCGACGACGTTTGTTTTTGGTGAACTGTCCAATATTTGTGGGTGACAGCTGACCAGTTTTCCCAACTTAAAATTATAATTCCTGCATCATTCGTTAGAAAACAACAGCGTAAATCATAGTGGCTCTTTCAAAATTTGGCTCTTTCATGCCACTCTTCCCCTATTTCGTTTTGGTTAGTTGGTAAAAAGATTGAAAAATACATCTACACAACTTTTCGTTAACTTTCAGTTTTATAATGTTAATAATTTATTTTATTAACACTAATCGAATATATATATACTACATTAAAGCATTAAATAGCCAATCTATAACTTTAGTTTTCCTTAACTATAATAACCTCGATAACTCTGGGAAGTTTTTATAAAACCATGTTTTTATATTTGGCTTAATTACACTTGTAAAATGTAAATGTTAATAACTTTCCCTAATTCAGATCCATCATTTCTTTTTAATTAAACTGTATAGTTAGTTCAACTATTCTATTGAAACTTTTGACGTGAAATACTAAAATAGAGTTATCTGTGAAAACCAAATCACTTGTTTCTGTTTCCTCAACTCGCATTTCGCTAACTTTGTTTACACCAACCGTGTCTAATAAATCGTGTAAAAATCATAAACCGCGAAATTAACAAAGCGCTACATTAATAATCCGAAAAACTGACTGTAAGTTTTTTATATCTAGTTAATGTTTATCTTTTAGTTAAAATAAATGGCAAATATTGTTTTCGAGTTTGGGTGAAGGAATACTTTTCTTGAGTAGGGTCAGATGTCCTACTGTGAGCCAGCTAGGTACATTGAACCACCGAGATATCTCGAAAATGCGACGTTGCCATTCCGCATCAATACTGTGAAAAGAGACTCGTCTGCACTTCCCCCTCAATCCCCAATTTCCTCGAAAGTGTAAGCTTCACGTGCTACGATAGTTTTTAATAAAACTGACCGAAAAAGTAAGTGCTTTGTGTTTTCTTTTTATAATTTGTTGGTGCATTATACTGATTGTTTCATAGTTATGTGATATTTTGCATATATATGGCCGTTTAATTCACATAGTTCGATTTCTTGTGACGCAACGATGACTCATTTTATCGGTAAATTTTAAGGTTAGTTTAAAACAAGTGGTGTATCTTATATAGAACCATTTGAAGGTGTTCCTCATTAAACCATGGTTCATAGTGCACTACCAATGGTTTATAGTGTTCTACTGATGGATGAATTCATTTATTTTGTTAACAGTACTATTTTGTTAACAGTATTTTGTAACAGACTTGTGACTTGTGAAAAGTAGAAATACTAATGTTCATTGTTACTTACCTACTATTATTTCCTGTTTTGTAGATGGCGCCACCTAAAGGGACTTCAAGAAAAAAGGGTGATCATTCAGCTTGAAATATGTTGGAAGCTTTACGTTTACACGTGTCAGTATCAGAAAAGCTGCCAAGGAGTGTAATATTGCTTACCATTACGCATTATTGCTACATTATTGTTACATTACGCCGCTAAGTTGTTAAAAATTTACCCTGTCCCAGAGGGCCTCATTAGCACGAGGTTGACACCAAACTACTACAATCACAAAATATTTACCCTTATCCAGGAAGAAAGACTCAAAGATTACTATACAGATGTGCATTAAGTTTTATGGTCTTACAGTTAAAGATTGTCGCAAAGTTGCATATGAAATGGCAGTTATTAATAAAAGACAGTTGGAAACGTGAGGGAATGGCGGAGAAAAAGTGGCTACGTTCTTTTAGAACTAGATTTCCGGAATTGTCTCTGAAAAAACCTGATGGATGCAGTCTTGCCCGCGCAAATGCATTCAATAAAGATAGTGTAAAAGCTCTTTTCGATTATTTGAAACGTTCCATGGAGCGTCATCCCTCATTCGGCAATGGATGCCGTGTGTATAATCTCGATGAGACGGCCACAACTACAGTGCAACTCCCTCAAATGGTAATCGCTCCAAAAGGTAAGCATAACAACGAAAAAGACACCTTGGTGACATCCTGTTACATTGTTTGTGCTCGAGGAGAAACCTCACCACCTACTTTAATCTTCCCAAGAAAGAATTTTAAGGATATTATGATGTGGGGTATCCCTCTTGGAGCACTTGGCTTAGCCCAGAAAAGTAGATGGATAACTTCCGAACTCTTTGTAAACGCAATAAAGCATTTCATATAATTTACAACTGCTAGTCCCGGGAATCCAGCATTACTATTCCTTGATAACAATGAATCGCTGTCTATCGAAGCACTCGTTTTGACCAGAAGTTCTGGTGTAACTGTTCTTATACTTCCCCCGCATTCGACGACGATTTTGACTCCAACCTTTAGATGTGGGTTTAAACGCACCATTTAAATTCTATTATAATACCGCTATCAATTTCTGGTTGATGCGGAATCCAGGTAAGCCTGTGACCATATATAATGTTGCAGTGCGGTTGGTAAGCCTGTGACCATGCATAATGTTGCAGTACGTTGGCGCGGCTATGCAAAGTCTATGTCGCTCAATACTATTGCGTCTGCTTTTAAAAAATATAAATTTTTTCACTACGACCCTGTGTTGTGTGTTTACTGACATAGAGTTTACTGACATAGAGTTTTAGAGCTTCAGAGGTGACTAATCATCCGGAACCTAGACATGCAACATTTGACATCGCTGAGTCAAAGAAACTCGTCATAGCCAGACAAGTTTCTGAAACTCCGTCTTTAGATTTGGACGACAATGATGCCATATCAAAAGTCCATCACTTTTACATATTTATAAAATAACTGAGGGAAAAAATCTCGGTCCGCTGCCAACGAGTCCGTGGCTACTCCTACCTCCAGTTCAAACGTAGCTCTTTCTAACTCACCAGTAGTTGACGCAGTTGTGACACAGGAATTTGTATCTCCAAAACAGTTCATGCGACCATTAAAAGCTGGACCAAGAGCTAATATCGAACAAAACAGTAAAAAAGGAAAAAGTATGATCGCAACAGACACACCAGAGAAAAATGAAATCGCTGAAGATAGAAAGAAACGTAAAGAAGAAAGGGATAAGGCAGATAAACTAAAGCTTGGTTGCTTTTGGTTGCGTTCGTTGCTTTAGTTGCTAGATTATCGAGATCATACATAAAAATAAATATGGAGTTTTATATATGAGATTGAAAACCAAAGAAAATATGAAAGTTGGTATGCCGTTATAACCGGATTTAGTTGAAGTCGATCTATCAGAAATTTAAATGATTTTACTATCCCCTAAAATTACTAGAACCAAGAACCGCATTCGACTTATATTTTCCCAGTTCGTGCTGCACCTACCATTCATTTACGTTGACTTATTTTTATTATTTTCTTGCTATTTTTGCAGTTATGATGAAAGTCTGAATAATTTACTTAGTCTTTACATTAGGTTTGAGAAAGAGTTTATTTAACTTTAAGCTAATATAAAAAATATCTTAATAATGTATTCATAAGAGAACAAAAAGTTTATTTAATGATAAGCAAAGATAAAAATAATTTTATCATAAGTTAAAAATAAGGTTTAAGTTTAAGATTTTAATTTAGTTCATTTAATGTTAAGCACAGATAAAAATAAGTGTGAAATTTTTTTGTCATACCAACAAAAAGTTAGTTTGATGTCAAGCACATGTAAAAATAAATCTAATAATATTTCAAGATTCATATATTTGGAATAAGTTATAGATGTGGTTGATTGTGTACACGCAGGTGTCCGCTATGAACCAATTCTCATTTTATATATACTCTCTTTTTGTCAAAAATGTAGCAATATTAAAAAACTTTAAATGCCAGTTTATAGCCAGATAGACCAAAAGTAAAAATAGGCGAGATTTAAATATTTTTAGAAGAAGGATAAACACTTCGTGATACATTCCTACCTAACAAGTCAAATCATAGCTTCTATAATAAAATGACAAGGTTAAACTTTAAGGATAATTCAATTAATTTTCCTCGGAACAAAGATAGTTATAACCAAGTTATAACTAATTAAGGAGGTAGCCGAAGTTAATGGTTATAATAAGAATATGGTAGACTGATTAATTAGAAAACATAAGTTTAGGAAATTATTGAAAGAATCTTCTTTAAATCAACTTTTCTTTGAATCAACTTTGAATCAACTTTTTAAAAGGAACTGAGTAACAAATTTATGGTAATATTGTCTCATTCTCCATTAACCAGAGGATTAGACAAAATTTTGAAAAAAGTTGATGTCAAAGTAGTTTACAAGCTATGTATTAGTTCAGAGAAGTCATAGGTAATCCAAAGGATAAAGCAGACTGAACATGAAAAATCAGGCATTTATGAAATTAGTTGTGAAGTACTGATCGAAGATATTTGGGCAAACTAAAAGATCGACGTTAACTGGATATAAAGAACAGTAATACCTTAAGACTTGTTAAAGTGAGTTTAATGAGAGAGCTTTGGATGCATATTAAAGAATTTATATATATATATATATATATATATATATATATATATATATATATATATATATATATATATATATATATATGTATAGCGCAATGTAGGATAACTATGAACCATCATAAGGGGCCTATTCATTAAAATCTTCACTAAGTATGATTGTCATATTAATAGAGCAGACTTGAATAAATGAGAATTAGATTGAATTACCTCCTGATTATAATAGCATGATTAGCGAAAAACACACCGAAAAATTAAAAAGAAATAATTTGGTGTTTTATATATTTGAGTTAAGTCTATTAAAATTATAATAATTTATCTAGACAGAATTTAATAATTTATTTATATATTAACCAGCCCGTCAATCAAAGTGAGAGGAGACATTGTTTCTCTAAGTTGTAAACGAAATATGTTAAGTTTAACTATTAGTTATTTCCTGATAATGCTAATTTGGTTAGCAGAACGCACGTCGAGTGACTTATGCAATTTGATGTGCTAGGAAAATTCTTTATAAAGATTATATTTAACATCAAAGATTCCAAAATAATAATAAAGAAATATTTAATATTAAAAACCATATATATTAAGCTCTTCGGATTATCGAACAGGGACCCGACGGGGACGTGTGTTACGAACACACTAAAAAATCACCCATTACATAATTATAATAGGTGATTTTTTAGTGTGTTCGTAATTCCGTTAAGGGTCCCAATCAAACTAACTGCGAGTTTGCGTGCCTCTAGTGTCAAAATTATTCAGCGTAGTCTGGCAAATCATCGTGGAACATCAGTGCAATGCAAGCAAATTATCAAAACTAATTATCAAAATGAGTTTTCGGAGAGCCAAACTTATAGAGTACTTCTTGAATTTTATGGGGCACAAAATAACCGAACCGGGTGATGTATTCACCGAATTTTCGGTAAATTCCGAACGAATTTTACGCTGCTTGATTTTAAAACACAAACAAGATTGCGTTCCGAAGAAAATATCGCCGCTGTTGCTGGCAGTGTTGATGATCCAAAGATCCAAATTTTTTAATTCATCGCCGTTCGCAGGAAGTTTTGTTATGAAACTACATAAAACATTTTGCGTACAGTTCTTGGTCTGGTGCCTTACAAGATCCAGTCGCAAGATCATTGCAACTTGACCCAGAATTTAACCGCAAAATTTTGTTCAGCGTTAAGCTCGTTTTTGGATAAATGGTTACATTAATGAACAATATTGCCCCATTAGAAATGAAAATAATGCGCAAATGATCCAACAATTACCACTGTATTGTAATGTTCCCACTATGCCTGACTAATCCTTTATGTCGGGGCTGGGTGTGCGAGTAAGACTTTAGGTCTTATATAGAAACAACTGTTGATGGAATAATTATACTTATATATTAATCTAACAGCTAAACATAATTACTGGTATGAAATAAAAACTTGAATGACTAAATGACTAAAAAAATGAATACTATGCCTGAAGGGCATTTAATGGAAGTTGGGCGCCAGTGACGGCTAATACTGACCACGATAGATATATACCTAATATCTAGATACTCATCTGCGGACAGCAGCCTGCAAATATCGGACGCTCTGTTCGGACCAAAGATACGGCAGTGCTACAGTGATCGACGTTATATCACTATTGCTGGCGCTGTACGGCAGGCGGTAAATTGTTTCGGCAGCCTTGGTGGTGTGGCTGTTACAATGGGCTTGCAGTGGTAGAAGTAGCAGAAGCAGATGCAGGAGGAGAAGCAGAAGCAGAAGCAGGAGCTGACGCAGATGTAGACGCAGACGTAGAAATGGACGTCGAGGTAGAAATAGAAATAGATATAGGCGTCAACTTAGAAACAGAAATAGACATGGACTTAGAAGCAGAATAGACCCGTGGTATTGAGGGAGCAATTCGGTGAGCAAATTATTTCGAGGAACGGACTTGTTAATTAGTCACCAAGATTATGTGAATTAAAGTTTTTAGACTATTTTCTTTGGGGTTATGTTAAATCTTTGGTGTATGCCGATAAACCAGCAACTATTGATGCCTTGGAATCCAACACAACTCAGACAATTGCGGACATAAGACCCCAAGTGACAAAATGCACTTTGTCAGAAGTAGCCGTGGCGGACATTTGTTCGAAATTGTTTTCAAACATAAATGCCATTGAAAGATATTTCACATAATACAAATAATTTCAAAACATCTAATTTGGTTGTTGTTTTATTTGAATATAAATTTCGGATGCGCTAAAAAATCACCCTATATATAGTTTATATTAACATTCTTATCAAATTTTTGGCCTAATGGTTGTTTGGTTATACAAGAAGGATATTTGGTGGCACGAAAAAACTTTCAAAATTTTTTTAGATTTTTATTGATTGCTCTTGTCCACACTATTTTTCTTGTCTACAATATTGTTTTTGTCTAAAATATTGTACTAATTGATTTCTGAAATTGTCACAAAAATTACATGTTTAGAAATGATAAAGTTTTTTCGAGGAAATTTCATCAACGGTTGATTTTTGAAAGCTGTTAAATAGGTGTTTTTGCATTCATTTTACGTTTTCACTCTTCCATTCATCAATTTAGCAAAGGATGTGGAACATATTTAAAACGTATTTCAAGCTGTTTATTTATATCAGCATTATTAAAGAGTTAAGAACTTATAATAATAACCACATTTAATCACCTGACACTCTAGGGAACTCCTAACCTTTCAAGTCTCCAGACCCGCCTTATGCAAAAATTCAATTATTATACAAGGATAGAATGAGTACCCAGATATATTTTAAATTATATATTGTTTCTTTTTTGATCGAAAATGGATTAATTTTTCGATTTTCCAACGTTTTATGCGTTTTAAAATGGGCGACTTGTCGAATTCTACAAAACTGTCCTCTATTTCGGCGATAATTTCTTCATTTAATATGAGTTTCCTTCTAGTTAGGCATATCATCTTGTTTGGAGAGAGAATCAAGTCCAGGGTCTAGAGACTAAAGTGAAGGCAACATCAAATCGTTGAGCAAAGTAACCAATTTCATTGTTGTTGGGACATTTCTTTGTCAACTCTTCGTGAAATTTGACCAATAATGCACCTTAATACTTTTTGTGGTCATATTTTCCTTTTTGAAATCGAGTTGATGATGATCATGCGAATCCCTGAAAATAGTTACCGTGACGTTTCGGGTCAATAAGAACGTCTTCGCCTTCTTTAGGGCACGTTCCCTAGGTAAAATCCACTGTTTTGACTGTTCCTTTGTTTTGGTGGGCAGTGATGAATCTAAGTTTCATTAGCAGTCATAAATAATCGCAGAAGTTTCGAATTGCGCTTATAGTTGTTTAAACACCACTGCCAGACAATTAACAGCGAGCAATGGCGACACCCATCCCGCTGATACCTTCATCATTCCCAAATATTTAGCATGCATTTGTTCGAGATGTTTATCATCTCTCAACAACCTCTCTTAGCTTAATTCACCCTGGTTCGACCAGATCTGTAGTTACGTTGATGATACCGGCTTAAAATATATGAAGATGTATTGGTAAGGAAGCTAATAATCACCTGTACGACCACTGGCAGTTGGTCCTTAAGGGCACGTGGGCATGTATCCTACCTAAAAAATAAAAAATGAAGTGGAAAAAATTATTTCAGATTATATATTCATTTATTCTCTGTTCTGTCTATGATCACGCTTCTTGCGACTTCTAAAGTATAACATCCATAATATTATTCGTGGTGACGAAATAGGTCGTGGGTTACCGAAGCGCACAGACTAAAGAACACGTGCTTTGGGCACCGACAACTTTGTGCCCTGCCGCTACTGTTTTCTTTACTATCGCGTGTGAAAAACAAAGACAGTTATGCATCCCTTTGCTAGTAACCCGAAAATTAAACGCATTTATAACGTCATATCTTGGGCGCTACCCCATTCTCAATAGTCAGGTGTTTTTCACCATCGCGCTTTTCGACTTTTCGAGTGGTTGCAAAGTGAATGTTTTGAACGATTACAATAGCGAAGATGAATTCAAATTAACATTTGAAGACCGAATTGTTATTAAAAATCTTGAACGGCCAACACCGATTCTACAAGTTAATAAAACGAGCAAGTTAATATTACTCAAAAACGAACATACAACCGTACATTCAATAAAACCGTGTATGAGAAGTATACGTGGTTATGTGGATGCGAGACAACAAAGTTTTATTACTTTCGGTACATTTTGGCACAAGTCGGAAAACCAGTGAGTGCGGGCGATCTTGATCTTGGCTGGATTAAACCTGGTGTTAATGATTTGAAACATTTGGACGCAAAGGTAAATCACATTCTATTTCACAAGTACATTTGAAAAATCAACTAGAAATTAGTATGTTGGAGAAGACAGACATTCGTTCTCAACTCAGCACTGCACATCGGATAGCAATCATTACATACTGTCTAAGTTAATTGACAGTATAAAATTATGTGGGGCATTTGAGCTTGCACTACGTGGGCATGACGAAACCTACACTGTAGAAAAACCTTGCATTTTCAGAGGGCTAGTAAATTTGATGGCCGAAATAGACAGTATTTTAGAAGCTCATTTAAAAGACTCTAAAAATTAATTGTTTTTAGGCATCTTCAAACAAATTCAAACCGAATTAGGGGTTTCAATGTTGCATGTTTATCGCGATTTATTAAAAAAGGAAATTCACATAGCAAAATATTTTGCCATACAGGCCGATGAAACAACCGATACATGTACTTAAATGCAGATGGTTTTTATAATCAGATATGTTAAAAATGGCGAAAATTATAAGAAATTCTGGGACTTTTTAATACCAAAAAATCACAAAGCAGATGAAATTGCTGACGAAATTCTGACGGTTATAAGCGAATTAGAAATAGGCAAAGAACCTAAGAAACTCATAGCCCAAAATTAAGATGGTGCTCCCGTGATGAGAGTATCCCGAATATTCACTGCTATGCTCATAAATTAAATCTAATAATTCAAAGGCGTTTTACAATGGAAAAAGGTGAGAAGGTGTTTTTTTACAAATCTATTTACATTTCCCCTTTTGTTTTGTCGATCATCCAAAAGAACTGTTCTGGAAAGCGCCGTGAAAAAGCGTCTACCCCGTGCGCCCCTACCAGATGAAACTTTACATCTAAATGTGTGAATACTGTTTACATTTACAAAGAACAATTTCAAACATGCCTTGAAGAAATTATGGATGCCGAATCGGATAAAAATTCTATTAATCAAGCTCAGGGATTAATAAATTATTTGGTGGATGATAATTTTAAATTTTGGTTTTCTTCAATAAAATAATGCCTCACTGCGACATTCTCTTTGATCAACTGCAAAGCAGGCAACTAGATGCACTTAAAGGTAAAAACAATTTGGTAACTTTTTCAACAGCCACTCAAAATATTAGAGACAATATAGAAATACAAATTAATCAAGAATTTGGTAACTTAACTGGTGAAGAATCTACAATGATCATAGAGAATCGCAGAAAGAAACGTAAATTTACTGACAAGGAGGACCCCAATCCGAATGTCAGGATATGCAAGGAAATCAGTGATACTTGGACCATACAGATTCATGAACGTTTTAGTTTCGATGTATACCTAACTGTTGCAAATTTATTTGAAACTGAAATATTTAGTGAATATAGAAGCGTCTTTCCAAATGAAGACATTAAAACTGTGTGTAACCTGTTTGCAAACTTAAAATTAAAAAATTAACTCTCGGTAATGTATGCACTGTACGATTTTATGAAACACAGTGGGGCTGTGCCGTTGTTACAAATATTTATCCAAAATAATTTAACATCAACATTTAGTGAATCTGTGGAATTGCTGATTGTTTTGTGTACGGTCCCTATGACGACTGTGGAAAGCGAAAGATGTTTCTCTACCCTCAAACGAATCAAAACATTTCTAAGAAACACTATGAGCCAGGAACGGCTGTGCGCGTTAGCAATACCATCTAATGAAAAAAAACTTGTCAACAAGTCAATTTTAAATTTTAATGATCAAGCCATCGAGCACTTTCCTGCTCAGAAATTCAGTAGGATGAACTTCAACTACAAACAGGTTTAATAGTCATGGTCCTATGGTGAGTTTAGCAAAATTTTATTATCTACCTATTTGATGTCTAACAGTTACACTTGTATTTCTACAAAGTGTGTGTATGATACTAAGAAATGTAAAATTTTTACTTGCGGCGCATTCTCCTATTCCCATTCCAAAAAAAAACCAAACTGGTTATACGTGCCCCACCTATTTCCCCCCACGAATCGCTACTGTATGCGACCATGTATCGGAAAAGTATCTTACTTTTAACACTTTACTCATATATTTAGTTCCTCAAATAATTAGATAAAAACGTATAGAGGTCTAAATATAATATATTAGAATTACTATCCAAAAATATAATTGTTGAAAGAATGTATACATATATATTTTTAATGGTAACCGACCATAAAATATTTACTCAGAAACACACCACTAATTTTTAGAACGTTAATGCTTGACTACATGTCCTCGTTCTACTCCTCCCCACTCTCATCATAATCATAATCCCATTCCCGTACGTAACAACATCTGGTTACGAAAACAAGTCGTCGGGAAAAATGTACCAATCTTATGGTGAATATCAGTAGTCGGATTAACCCGGTCGTCTCAGATCCTCTGTGCCACATGATAACTATCCATCTAGTACATTACAGCAAAGCAAACTGCGTACCTGCTTTGTCTTTTAACTGCCCAATCAACATTCATGATGAATCAATCGTGCGGGACTAAATTATCCGAAGGTAAAATACCTTTCCATTCGGTTCTCTGAGGGAAGGTCCGTGAGCGGATGAATCATCGAAATAATCAGAATTAGATACGCTTAACTTTTACAACCTGAAATAATCTAACACTCTGTGACTCACCCAGATCTCAACATTCAGGAAGAAGGATTGCTATATTATCCATGAAATTAACGGGATAAACGTGGACATCGCCGCACTACAGGAAACGAGTCTTCCAATACTTTCTACCATGGTTATCCAAACGAAGTCAACAAAAAGTTACATAAGACAGGGTTTGATATTTAAAACTTGTCTTCAATAAACAATCATTCTAGAGCAGATCTGGAGCCACACATCCGGAATAGAATTAGCTGTGCTTAGAGCCTTTTGGAAACTACGCCATAGAGTCTTCCGAAATCATTACCTGTCCTTGAGGGTAAAGATACGATAAAGTACGAGCTGCGATCGTGACTTTGCTAACCTATGGGTATGAATCATGGGTAGACAACAGGAAACACCTTAAGGTTCTTGAGAGCATTCAGCAATATCATCTGAGGCAGATAATGAGGATCAAATGGTACCATAAATAATCAAATAAGAAATTTCTCAGAGTGCCGAACTATTTGTCGATGGAGATTTTCGTAGGGAGAGGGTATCTGCGTTAAACAGGCTAGACCATCGTCTAGAAAAGTGTATGTTATATGGTGAAAGGGCTTCACATGAACGTAGGCAAGGAGGTCAGAAAGTTCGTTAGAAGGATGCTCTCCGAGAAACATTGAAGAGCGTTAATGCTAGTCATCAATGGGAAGTGACTGCCTCCAACAAAACCTAATGAAGACAACTGGTTCACCAGTATCATAGACCGATACCTAGAAACAGATACATCCCTCTGCCTGGTCAATTCGAAGGTCCAGAATGTGGTCGCATTATCTCATCTAGAATAGGTCTCTTCAGTACATGCCCGCTAACCTTGAATGTTAAAGGTATAAACTCGGATTCGAGTACTCACCTATGTACATATGAATATGTCGAAAAGGAGACTAAATATGGCATATATAGTTTGACCTGGAAAGTTATTATGGAGTTATTTTATCATATCAAAACGGCTAATGTACTTTGGATAATCATAGAGTAGTTTTCATAAATTATGACGACATAGCAATTTTATTTGCATGCCTCATTTATAACCGGATTTGAAAGTGAATGAAGGAATTTCTATAGCTGATTATCATTGGTTTTTAATGCTTCACGTATGTACATCTAATACAAATGAAAAGTGTATAATAAAGTGGGGAGGTTATCTCAAACAAAAAAAATAGAAGAAAAGTAGATGTTGAGACCACTAGTTGTCAAACATCTGAAGAAAATTTTTCAGACACCCACCCATTTTCCAGACTTGATACCATCAGATTACCACCTCTTTCGGTCGATGCAAGAGGTTTTTGAAATAATTTTTTCCAATCGATTTTATTATAGAGTTCTAAATTGTGAAATGACAAACGAAAGCATTATCTATACTGAAAAAACGTTTTATCTTGTTTTTTTTTCGAAGCTTTTTGTTATTGTTAACGGCTGTTTGAATTTACGATTTATTAATCTAATATTTTCATACATTGAAATTAACGCATAGCTGCCTATGATGGAGTTTGTTCATAACATAACAACAATAAAATGGAAACGACAAATCATATTTGACGATAAACCTATAAAACAAGCACAATTAGTAAAACACTAATATATTATATTTCCAGAGATTTACAATAAAATATAATTTGTTTTTTTCTGTTTCTTTTGATTCTGTATATTTGACACATATATTTTTAATATTAGTAATATTTTTAGAACACATTTATTTTAAGGTTATATTTACATAATGAACGCGTATTTTTGTTCATATATAAATACTATTATACAGACTTGAGAACAGGAATTTGAAACAAACTAATAAATGTCTATTCTCGTTTCTTCAATGTGGTTTGACCGCCCATCAAAGACCTTCGCCTCCAATAGAGGTTTCCAAATCTTTGTTTTTTTTTTTCAAGGAGCGGTGGTCATCGGTTTTCATAAGCTTTTAGTCTAATTATAAGGGGATCATACCTGGTTCACGATTCTATCCTACTCTTTTCTATCTCTTGTTTTCCCTTATCAGTCTGTTATTTCCATGTTTGTTATTCCATTGCTTCTACTCAAGTTTTCTACGGTCTTTCCCTCGGTCTTCATCCTTCCATGATCTTTCCCAATAACTTTTTGGCTTCCCTTGTAAGCCTGTAAACCTGTAAACTAACTGTTCGCAAAACTAATTTTGAGAAAGTATTAAAAAGCACTCACAGTGGTACTCATTTCATGCTCTGGTTAACTCAGGTTATTTTGTGGGTAGTAATAACGACATTACCCCATATATCAATAACATGGATATCAATAACAAGACCCAATTAAGGACTTATTTAAATTTTAAAAAATTATTAATTTAAAAAATATACAGTTGAAGTCATTCTTCTT
Source organism: Cosmopolites sordidus (assembly GCA_031761425.1). NCBI lineage: Eukaryota > Metazoa > Arthropoda > Insecta > Coleoptera > Curculionidae > Cosmopolites > Cosmopolites sordidus. The sequence goes on from JARFXV010000513.1 coordinate 755,025, forward strand.
TTGTAATTAGTATCTACAGTTTCTCTTCTTAATGATCAATAATAATCAGCTAGCATAGGAGGACTCCACCTTCCATGATAGCGTGATTCCATACCCAATATATCCCGGTGGAAGCGATTACCGTGCTCATCGCTAACGTTTTCCATATTTTGAGGTAAAAAATATAAATGTGAGTCCAAAATGTGTATTTTTAGGAACATTTTATAACCAATAGGGTGCAAGGCTTGAATCATATCTTTTACTAGTGTTTTATATTTTTCAGCTCTCACATTTTCTAGAAAATTATTAAACATTTGCCCCATGTATTTCTATTTTATTTAATTTAGTTATTACTAGTTATTTTTATTCTCTATTTTATTTAATTTAGTCAACGCCAAGGTGAATTAAAAGTGTTTTTCCTTTATAAATGGCCACTTTGAGGGGACGACTTTAAGCAAGGGAAAAAAGTTTACTATCCCTACTACAGATCCCCACCATAACCATCTTAACATGTGAATACTAACATATATATATATATATATATATATATATATATATATATATATATATATATATATATATATATATATATATATATATATATGCGACTGTAATCAGTTTATAGGTATACGCCACCCAGTGCTGTTGTTGTGTCAGTGTTTTGTCAAATAATTTAAATAACCTTTTTGCACAAATAGTGAGTAAGTAAGTCATAAATATTATATTTTCTATAGTATTTTTATTGAAAACTGTTTTTTAACATCTATTTATCGGTTTTATATTTTATATTTAGCTCAAAATGGACACGCGTTCTCGTACTAGCTGTGCGTCTGAAGTAGAAGCGTTATATGCGGCCGCTGATATTTTCAACGACAAAGAAAGTGAGAACGATACCGAATCGGTTTTTGAAGAGGATCATACCAGTGAACTTTACCTAACTAAATAAATATATTTTTTTAAATAAAGCTAAATCATGTAATAAGTATCTGAAAGTACATCAAGTTCCCTTTTAAATGCCGTTGGAAGAAACTTTTTATCTATTAATTTCGCATAGATATGATAGTTTGAACAGAACACCTCATTTTAACATTTTTTTTAGTTCTGCTGATTATTTCGATGGTATTAGGAATAATATTATTTTTTGGAATATTCTGTAGATATAGTATTTTTCTATACTGATTGAGGTTTAAATTAAAAAAAAAATATATTGGATAATTTATGGACATATGGCGTACCCATGTGCTCCTGAATCGAGAAGCCGAACAGTGTTTTTCTTGAGGGAAAGGTATCGTTCTTAAATAACTCTCGTATTTTACTAATCGAAAGGTATCGTTCTTAAATAACTCTCGTATTTTCTCGTGATTTATTATCTTTGCGTGAGGGATTATCTTTGCATTTGTAATTTTTGGGAACTGTTCTTTAAGATACTGAAAACTATCACCTTCGGGGTTAAGAGACTTGGTAATTTTTGGTTATCTCTAATTTTAGAAAATCAAAATCATCATTTTTATTAAATCATCTGCTGATGATGTTAACATCGTTGGCGAAACATGCGTCGAGAAGTTTAAAAAATTGGTTGATTTGGTGTTTAGTGGTAAATCTCTTTGAGTTTAGTGCCTCACACCAAAGGTTCCAATAGAAGAATTGATTGATAATAACATGCAATTTGGATTGGATAAATGTGGAACTATTAACATACAGAGAACACTGGCACTGAAGAACAAAAATATATAGAGAGTTGAGCATACATTGATTAAGCAAAGTCTAACTAAAGAATTTACTTTCATACTTGAAAACATATGCAGGTCTGACCTTGATACCTGAAATATGACCTTTCATACTTGAAAACATATGCAGCGTTAACATATTCGCTTGGAAGTATATTGTGGTTCAACATAGATATCGTAAGGCTATAACGAATAATTAAAACTACACTAACAAAATATAGGAAACATCACCCACACAGCAGTAAAAAAACAGAATATATTTACCACGAACTGAACTGACTGGAGCAAGAGGACTAATAAATATGTGTAATCTCCACGAAAAACGAATAATCGAATGCCCGCTATTTCTCAGCGTGTGTTTGCTGATGATAATTATTCGCCTCTGAAGTTTAAAAACAGAATCGACAAAATGAGAACATTTAAACTACTGCGACGATTATTTAAGAGTGGAAAAATATGTCTCTGCACATGATCTTAACCATCATGAAGTCGGCAAGAGTGCGTCGAACCCCTGGTTGACATGGGGAGGTCTGTTATCGAAGACTGAGGGCTTTATGTATGCAATTCAGAATTAAGTCATATACAGTACTACCAGTCATAGGTAGTCATATAAAGAACTATCAAAAATATATCGTTAAGGATGCATGAGTATCAAACGACAAATGTAGGAAATACTATGAAAAGTCTGAAACAATCCAACATATAGTACACAGTGCGTCCATTAAGCCAGTATTGGTCCGGGAAAATGTGATTAAAACGAAATACCTGGTATTTTTGATGAAGTATTATTTTCTCTTCACTTCGGTACATTTGTTACATCGTTTTAATAGTGATTCAAATGCGTGCTCCAGCTCATTTTGCTGCTCTCATGTGCTCATGTGCTCTGCTCAGTTGTGCTCCAAACGTGCATGTTCCAAACTTTTAAAGCACGCGTCCAACCTGTTTGGATGGTCTGAATGTCTTCAAAAAAAACACTCTTTCAACTTTAATTTCAGCTTTGAGAACAAGGTGAAGTCACAAGGAGCTAAATCTTGTCAGTACGATGGGTGGTTGATTACACAGGCTTGGTTTCGAGCCAAAAATTGAAGCACAATTAACAAGGTGCGACTTGGCGCATTATCGTCCAACAAACTCCAGCTGTCTGGTTCGCAATATTCTGGCCGAATGCGATAAATTATGTGCATCATTTCAGGACTTCTAAGTAGAACTACCCAGTAACAGCTTTATCAGTTGGAACGAACTCTTTGTGGATGATGCCTTTGTTATCGAAGATAACAATGAACATTGTCCTGGTTTTTGAAGGAATTTTTCGTGTTTTTTTTTGCCTATAGTAAGTTTTTCGACTTCCATTCCGCACTTTGGCGCTTAGTTTCTAGATCATATTGAAAGAACCATGTTTCATCCCCCGTAACAATTGATTTCTGAAAGTTTTGATCATTTCTGATGGCTGCGACGACCTATCTGGAATGATTGACATGAAGTTATTCCCGCTCCTTCGTCAACGTGTGCGAAGCAAACTTTGAACACATCTTTGTTTTACCCAAATCCTTGTGAGGAATGGATCGAATCGTTTCTTTGTCGATATTCAAGGCTTCTTCCATAATTTTTAGTAAAGCATTGCGGTCATCTGTTACAAAATCGCGAACTTTTTCGATCATTTCGGGAGTGCGAGCTGAAATTATCTCTCTGAAGTGATCTCCGATCACGTTTTTCATACTCTAGCGACTCTCTACCATCCAAAAAACTTTTTTTTGCGTTAAATTTAATACAGCTTTTTGTTCCATGATTTTATTTGTACATCAAACTTTTTTGGCTTGTAAACAAGACGTCATAAAATCAACAAATGTCCTGGAATGTCCAAGCTTTAAAACGACGCTGCTTGTCAATAGATGGCGTGACTGGTTGCTGAAATATATCTTATGCACTAATTTTTAATGGACGCACTGTGGTGGGTGGATGTAGTAGACTGATGGACCAGATGGACTGTTTTCACCGTCATAACCAAGTAGCCACTATAGACCACCAATGGCTTGCAAAGTCAGAATTGCCTTATAACAGAGCGAGTTTCCTATTATAAATGCACCCCAAAGGCGGTACTAGAATCTGATTTCCGGTTATATTACGACCGAACAATAATAACTGATAAAACCGTGTACTGTAATATGCCAGACATTATATTATTGGACAAAAGAAGAAAACAGCATTCGTAATCAACACAACTGCTCCAGATACCCACAATATTCAAAATACGGCTGAAGAAAAAATACAAATATATACAGATCTCAAGCTAGAAATTAAGCGGATATGGAAATTGAACCAGGTCCATATTTTTTTCCTTTATTTGGGTTTTTTGCCACTATCTAAAACTCAAAAAATAAAGATTCTTTATTTTTAAAGAGTTTTAGATAGTGGCGAAAAACCCAAATAAAGGGAAAAAAATATATGAACACACCACAATCATTCAGACATTACTCAGGTTCATATTGTGCCATTGATAATTTCAGCCACTGACATTATACCAAATAACCTGAAAAATAACATCAACATCCTGTAACTAGAATAAAATCTGTTTAGAATAATGCAGCACCTGAAAATTTTTGAAGGAATGAAGTTGTTTTGGCTACGGCCTGCACCTCATTTAAAACCCAGGTTAGCTAAGAAAAAAGATGAAAAGAAAAATAATATTAATACAATTAAATAAATAGTAATTCAATAATATCCAAAATATACAAGGGAAAAAAATTGAGGGCGTGGGCCTAGCAGTCCCACCCCAGAAAGCAATTGTTGCTTTTTATAGTTTTTTGACTCAATTGAAAGCACAAATCTATATTGTCTGTTTCAAGGTAGTTGCCTTGAGAAGCAATACAGCGTGAAGACAATTTGTGTACTCCTTATAGCAGTGGAAGTGAGGTACAAATTCTGTATGGGTGAATCCCTGATTATCAAGAAAGCAATACAGCGTGAGAAGCAATACAGCGTGAAGACGATTTGTGTACTCCTTATAGCAGTGGAAGTGAGGTACAAATTCTGTATGGGGAATCCCTGATTATCAAGAAAGCAATACAGCGTGAGAAGCAATACAGCGTGAAGACGATTTGTGTACTCCTTATAGCAGTGGAAGTGAGGTACAAATTCTGTATGGGTGAATCCCTGATTATCAAGAAAGCAATACACCGTGAGAAGCAATACAGCGTGAAGACGATTTGTGTACTCCTTATAGCAGTGGAAGTGAGGTACAAATTCTGTATGGGTGAATCCCTGATTATCAAGAAAGCAATACAGCGTGAGAAGCAATACAGCGTGAAGACGATTTGTGTACTCCTTATAGCAGTGGAAGTGAGGTACAAATTCTGTATGGGTGAATCCCTGATTATCAAGAAAGCAATACAGCGTGAGAAGCAATACAGCGTGAAGACGATTTGTGTACTCCTTATAGCAGTGGAAGTGAGGTACAAATTCTGTATGGGTGAATCCCTGATTATCAAGAAAGCAATACAGCGTGAGAAGCAATACAGCGTGAAGACGATTTGTGTACTCCTTATAGCAGTGGAAGTGAGGTACAAATTCGGTATGGGTGAATCCCTGATTATCAAGAAAGCAATACAGCGTGAGAAGCAATACAGCGTGAAGACGATTTGTGTATTCCTTATAGCAGTGGAAGTGAGGTACAAATTCTGTATGGGTGAATCCCTGATTATCAAGAAAGCAATACAGCGTGAGAAGCAATACAGCGTGAAGACGATTTGTGTACTCCTTATAGCAGTGGAAGTGAGGTACAAATTCTGTATGGGTGAATCCCTGATTATCAAGAAAGCAATACAGCGTGAGAAGCAATACAGCGTGAAGACGATTTGTGTACTCCTTATAGCAGTGGAAGTGAGGTACAAATTCGGTATGGGTGAATCCCTGATTATCAAGAAAGCAATACAGCGTGAGAAGCAATACAGCGTGAAGACGATTTGTGTACTCCTTATAGCAGTGGAAGTGAGGTACAAATTCTGTATGGGTGAATCCCTGATTATCAAGAAAGCAATACAGCGTGAGAAGCAATACAGCGTGAAGACGATTTGTGTACTCCTTATAGCAGTGGAAGTGAGGTACAAATTCTGTATGGGTGAATCCCTGATTATCAAGAAAGCAATACAGCGTGAGAAGCAATACAGCGTGAAGACGATTTGTGTACTCCTTATAGCAGTGGAAGTGAGGTACAAATTCTGTATGGGTGAATCCCTGATTATCAAGAAAGCAATACAGCGTGAGAAGCAATACAGCGTGAAGACGATTTGTGTACTCCTTATAGCAGTGGAAGTGAGGTACAAATTCTGTATGGGTGAATCCCTGATTATCAAGAAAGCAAATCTGGATACCCTTGATTTTAGTCTGCTTATTCTGTTGGTTGGCGGGTACCATTCCTGGCTCTAGCACTTCGTGTACGGGTCACATTCAAAAATCGACTCGTCACTCGTTCCTTGTCACCAGTAATGATATCCTTTCTACAAAAAGAGGGTAATTTTTAATTCGTCCCGTCCAGACATATTTCCCTTCTATTATCATTCTGATTCTGAGAAAGGTTTTTCAGAACCAATATCATCGAAAATCATTCCATCTTTGAAAATCGGGTTTAAAAAAATGACCAAATGACTTTAGAAATCGAAATATCTGTTTTTATGTATATAAAAAATCACTAGGTTAAAAACAAAAAACCAAACCTAAACAAATTTCTTAGTGGTTCTTTTCTGTAATAAATTTGCCTAACGAACAAAATTTAGGAAAATATAAAAATATTCTAAAATAAATCCAAACTTTTGAACGTTAACGCTACGGAAACAAAATATTGCTGTATTGCTATGCCTTCGGTAGGTTTAAATTCCATATAGTTCCCGATGCGAAAGGAAAGGAAAGGATTTACGGTTAGAGGCGCATCAGCATCTAAGGCTATTTAGCAACTGGACCTACAGCTTAACGTGGGTTCCGAACCACGGTCATCAACTACCGACAAACACAGGCCAGCACCCCCCTCAGGCTATCAACCCTTGGTTATGTGATTACCCATAAGTTTATCAAGAAGCCTACCGACTAGAGAGGTCTACCGACCAACGTAGAACACTTCTCAGAAGGCATCCGGCCTTACCCAGCCTTTAACTGGCGTGACTGAGGGGTAATTCGTTGTCGGATTTTACACTCTTGCCTAGAAACAATCACAGACATTTACATGTGGATATGTGTGGACGTGTGTGTATATGTGAGTATATATAAGTGTGTGTGTAGGGTAGGAAGTAAGACGAACAGAAGAATTAACGAAAAACACCCATCCAGCTACGTTTGGATTGCCAGGCAAGCGACTAACCCACCAGACCACCGCGGCCGGCTCCCGATTCTAAAGAATACAATTAAAAACATTTAAGTATTTCAATATACAATGAGTACAGTAAACAATCACACAGTAAAACTCACGTATATATATTTTTTTGGTAGTATGCACTGTGGGGCTGTGGTAGTATACCAAAAAATATATTTACTTCCTAGCTTTGCATTATATACAGATTAATAACAGAATTAATAAAATTTATTTTTTAGATTCGTTTTGAAAATGGGAGGAGAACGCTTCCTGAAACGTTAACGTTCAAAAGTTTGTATTTATTTTAGAACATTTTATATTTTTTTATAATTTTGTTCGTTAGGCAAATTTATTACAGAAAAGAATCACTGAGAAATTTGTCTCCGTTTGGTTTTTTGTTTTTTATTCAGTGATTTTTTATTTACATAAGAATAGATATTTTGATATTTTTTGAGTATCAGATCGTGGCGAAAAACCAAAAAAAAAATGAAAAAACATCGATATATTCTCCTCATTGATTATCATCTGATTTTCATCTGTTCATGGAACTCAAAATTTTTTTCGAAAACGACAAACATTTCCAACAAACAAGTTGATGTATGCCGTAGAATTGTGATTTGTAAAATAAGATATATTTTCTTCTAAATCATGATTATTAATCGATTGATGTATTACATGTACATAGTTGAAAGTTGTAACAACATAGTTGTTACATGTACATCTTGAATAAAACAGTAATACATACACAACAATTTTAGTGTCTCAATGAAAAATGTCTAGACATATAAACATAATACGTATATAAGAAATGTTAAATTTAAATTCTTAAGAAACCCCAAGGAAAAGATTTACGAGGCAATAATTTTTTATTATGACACGATACCTCACCCTCTTGGCAGAAGCAGACTCTCAATGCCATATATTTGTGTTTGGAATGTTAAAAATATTTCAGAAGTGACTAGAGCGGTTTCCGTTTCCTTTTAAATTCAAATTGTAATCATTTTGGCTTATATTTTTTATGTAATATCGGGATATTTCTTACTGTAGGTTGTTAGTCATTTTCACAGTACTATTTTATTTATTTTAGTGTGTCTAAACTGTTAGACTATTTAAATTAAAAGTAAAGGGTTGTCCAATAAGAGTATCAGAACTTGAAAATCAGGCACAATGGTAACTGAAAGTGATAATCCGGGAATTTTTATTTTATCTTGAAGAACAGATCAGAACATGAACAATGGAATGCATTCTCGAACCAATTTTCCATTACTCTTTTACACATATCGCGTGGAGTATTTTCAATCGTGGCTTGAATGTTTCGTTTAAGTTAAAGAATTTTTTGAACGGGGTTTATTTCTGTGAACCGGAGATTTAATATAACCTCATAAAAAATAATCCAAAAGTGTAAGATCACATGATCTTGTAAACCAGTTGACAATACTATTCGGCCAGATAATGCGTCAAGGAAACTTTTCTTGCAGTAAGTCAATTGTCTGGCGAGATGTGTGATAAGTGGCACCATCATGTTGAAAGAGAATATTTTTTATATTTATAGTTATCAGTTCAGGTCAGAGATATTCGGCTAATATATTCCTGTAGCTATCACCATTAACAGTAACATGATTTTAAAAATGCACCAAATAGTGATTTTCTGTGGATGAAGTGGTAACTCCTGAATCACTTGATGATTTTAATGGGCCCAAATCCTTCAGTTACATTTGTTCACAAGCCCATTAAACTAGAAGTGCACTTCGTCAAAAATTTATTTTCCAAGATTATGATCGCTTTCTAACTGCTCTAGAACCTAATTCACGAAAGAATTAGTTGAAGGGTTAATTGAACTTGGTAAGCCTCACAACCAAGATTATGATGGAACATTCTCCACGTAGCCTTCTCAGAAAGTTTGAGTGCCTGAGTACAATGTGGAATAGGTAATTTCGGATCTTCTCTTACACTCCATCTTAATGCAGCGATGTGCTCCAATGATTAATCGATCCGATGATGCACAGCTACTGACTCATCTGCATCTGAGCAAGCTCGTTCGATTTTTTCAGCGAGACTATACATTTCATACAACGCACGAAAGGTCTAGCGAACTGAACACGCATTTTAATGCTGGAAACGAACTACTTCTAAACTCAGTTTAAAGCGAAGGCAATAATAAATAAATTGCAGGTCTTTACAAATATATGCTTGCAGAAAATCCTCGGCATATTCTGTTAGGACAGGGTTTAAAACGAAAGCTTGCTCCATCTCACAAATCAAAGCAAAACTGAATATTAATTTAAGAGTAAGTGCGACAGAATTGGGCACACACTCAGAAAGCAAAGCAACTATATAGCCAAAATGCTATTGGACTAGAATTCGCAGATTAAAAGATGTATCAGAAGGCTCGCACAAACTTAGAGAAAAATGTCCCATGATGAATTGAGAATAGTGAACATGTTCTGGCAAGAGATCGAGACTGTGGTACAGAATAGAACCAGATGTTGGTTAAAATCCCAGAATGTTGGGAATATCCTTCAGAATGTGTTTTTTCTGTATTTAACCAGCAGTTCAAATGTCCTGATATATTCAAGAAGAGAATCATAGAGAGAAGTTAGCTTTTTATAAGAAGAAGCGGTAGACAGATATAAATAAGAAGAAAAGTAATGTAAGTTTGTTTTCCATTTATTTTTGTTTTAATCGTTGACTTTCCTTAAATATGATAATCGTTTACTTTCAGAAATAAACGATTAGTTGAGTCAGTGTGTTTATTTCAATCTGAACTGTCGTAGTTTATTTGGTAGTTTATTCTAATACGGCACGACAGGAAAAAAGATCTTTTTCTTTCAAGCTTATCATAAAAGAAGTTATATCAAAGAACACAATAATTCCCATTATGCTAACCATTTAATTAAATAAATCTAATACCTAAAGCTTATAGAAAGCATAAACATTTACAAAAGAAATAATTTGGTTATTATTGGTAGGATCTGGTAGACAAAATGGTTCCCACTTATTGAATTTGTACTGCAGGACTAGTCATTGAACATGAAATTCCTGACCATTATCTTTTATTGGGTTATTAGATTGACTTACTTTTATGGTATATAATATAAAATAATATCTATATAAATATCTATATCTCCTATATAAAAGATTTTTTTATTAAAAAGCTTTAACATTGTACTTTTATATCTGAAAAATACACTGTGTGTCGAACCAATTGTCATGCCAACGGTGGAAATTTAGACATACACTTTCGATCCTTCATTCAATTTAATTATTTACACAACCACTCATAACTTCTGTGCTTTCCGATTCAGGAGCACATGTATGTCTCTTAATTTAAATGTTATTTTATTTTTATTTAAACCTCAATCAGTATAGAAAAAAACTATATCTATAGAATGTTCCAAAAAATAATAGTATTCCTAATACGATCGAAAATAATCTGCAAAAAAAAGATAAAATGAGGTGTTCTTTTCAAACTATCATATATAGGCGAAATTAATAAATAAAATTTTTCTTCCAACGGCATTTAAAAAGGGGCTTAATGTACTTTCAGATACTTATTACATAATTTAGCTTTATTTAAAAAAATGTATTTATTTAGTTAGGTAAAGTTCATTGTGGTCGAAAATATCAGCTGCATTCTGCTTCTGCTTCAGACGGACAGCGAGTACGAGAACGCATGTTAATTTTAGCTAAATAGAGAATGAAAGAAACTGATAAATAAATTTTAAAAAAATAAAAAATCAAAATTTTCAATAAAGACACTATAGAAAATATAATATTTATGATTTACTTACCACAAACTCTGTCAAGATCGAAAAAAAACACACTATTTGTGCAAAAAAGTTTAAATAACTTTTTTGCACAGAGCGTGTTTGAAAATGAACAAAAAAACAGTGACACCACATCACTGGGTGGCGTATACCCATAGACTGTACTACTACAGCGACTATACAGTCGCTTATATTTTTGTTAGTACGTACATCTTAAGATGGTTATGGTGGGGATCTGTAGTGGGGATAGTACACCCCTAGGTCCCTGAGTTCCCTTATCCAGTGCTTCTCTTGAGGGTTAATAAAAAAACATTTAAAAACGTGCATTTAAAATTGTAGTTTATTAATTAACAAGCATCATAAACTAACTGAATTTAAACTTGAAGTTGGACATTTTCGATTTATAAACAACTGTTGGTTTATTTCTCAATTATCATAAGTTATTAATTTATTAATTGAAGATGCAGGCACTGGAGGTAGAGCTTTACCTAAACATGATGAAACGAATACTGACGTTATAACAATATCACTCAAATTACCTTGTCATTAATTAAAGTTCCTGTTTCTGTAATAACTCTTTTACAGTACACGTTAATAACTCACTCAGTTTATTAATTACATCGCGAATATAGTTGACATTTAGATATATTGGTATCAATATCAAGTATACACTTAACTTGCATAAACAATTTACATAGCAGCAAACAGAATAAGAAGTCATTTAAATTACTATCATCTAGAACTGGGGCATTTAAATACCAATACTGAAAGAGCATACATTCTAAAATTCTAAAAACAAGTAATATGCTCCTTATTTTCTAATAGATTTGGATAATACATGGAGTCGTTACTAATATATATATATATATATATATATATATATATATATATATATATATATATATATATATATATATATATTCGTTTCTGGTTCACGAAATAAAATAACATCACATCGATCAATAAGTCCCCGGTCTGGTGAATATAACAGACTTTGTTTGCAAATTTTGACAGTATTCATCAACATATGCTCCTTGAAGAGCAATACAGTCATTTTAATACGTTCCTAATATTTCTACTATTTTTTCTACCTTTTTTATAGAACGATTTCTCTTTAGGGTAGAGCGGGGCTAGTTGATCATAGGGGCAAGTTCTGTAATCGAGATATCTCAAAAACTAAGCAACCTACAACAAAAGTGTAAATGGCGAAAAGAAGGGGTTATGGGACAGGAATACACAGCGCGACTCTCAATTGCTGTCCGGTGATCCGATAAAATAAGAGAACGCTTTGTTTTTTTTTTGGCGTAAAAAATATTACAGGTCATCATAATTTTTCTACTATATATACTATACTCGTATAAAAACACTTAATAAGGACCACGTAAGTATTTAAAAATTACTTAATTATTGTTCTTTCGATTATAGATGGTTATTTATTTTTAAAACTTATGATTTTTTTATAACCTATTTTTTATTTTGTTGCCTCAACTGGGGCTAGTTGACCAACGCGCGTTCAATGCATGCTCAACTAGCCCCGCTAGATGTTTATTGTAGAAAATAAATTTTTTCTTTAATAAATGAATAACCATCAATTAATGTGTGCATCTGATGATTCTACACAAAGTTTACTAATTAAAATTACTTATATTGATAATAGTATTAATGATTATTATTACATTTTAGGATGCGTACATATAAAATAAAAACCTCAAACGGTTTAGCTACTAGTCAACAATTGAGTGATGCCGCAACAGCTATAGGGGACGAAAAAATGAGTGTAAATGCGGCAGCCAAACAATTTAATATTAACAGGATGACTTTAAAGAGATATGTTTATATTACTTGTGAGAGAGACAAAAATGATTAATAATTTGGGATTATTTATCATCTAGCAATATACTTTATCTCATAATTAGTCACTACTTTAATGTAATATTTATTTACGTTATAATTATTTTTAATTATATCATTTTAAATATAAAAAGTGTAATAATAACGATTGGAAAGATTTAATTTTGTTTAATTTTTATTTTATTTTTCCAGAGATATAATAACACTATAATTATGTAATAATCATAATAAATAAATATTTCCTTGTTGATTACTATTATTTTATATTTAGATCATTCTATACAGCCATCAAGTCCTTTTTTTGGCCATTGCTACCATACCCATTCTCAACCCATACCCATGCCCCCTACCCAGTCCCATACCCCTAGCCCCATACCCATGCTCAACTAGCCCTACTAGTGGGGCACTTTGAGCAACTTGGAGCGCTCTCGCATTTTCGACAATAATTTTTAAACTTGTAGTCAGCAGATCGTTTTTACATCGCTAGACGTTTTGGAGAAGAGTAAATTAAGAATCTAACAGAGTAAGAATCAATTAAATCCGATGCATATTCTTAAAGTTATAGAATATCAAGCGAAAAGTTGCTCAACTAGCCTCGCTCTATCCTACCTTCAAAATATCCTTGAGTTTCAGCAATTACCTTTTCATTAGAGAAATTCCAACGAGCATTTTTTTGAAGTCTGAGAACAGGAAATAGTCGCTGTGGGTCAGATCTGGAGAATACGGTGGACGAGGAAGCAATTCTGTGTGCAATCATGCAATTTAGTCGTCGTTGCCAACGTTGTGACATGGTGCATTGTCTTGGTGAAATAGAACTTTACTTGTTCATTTCTAACCTTTTTTGCGATGTCTCCAAAAATACTGTGTAATATTCGATGAATTTACCTTACGCGAGCTAATCGGTGAACAATATCCCATGCACATTCCGAAATACAGAGGCCATAACCTTGCCACCGATGGTTGTGTTTTTGGGCGCTTTGGACGATTGTCACCGCCTGCTGTCCACACAGCTAACTACCGATTTGACCACGGAGTGTAGTGGTAAATCCATGTTTCATCCATTGTCACATACCGTATGAAAAAATCATTTTTATTTCGCTAAAACCACTCCAAACATTGCAACGCGGTACCCATTTCGATAGAAATTTACGCTTTTCCAAATGTTCTTGCAAAATGGTGTAAACAGTTTCTTTCGATCTTCATAATCTCAGCTATCTCCTGCAGCTTTATTTTTCGGTTTTGCGAAATTATTTTGTAATTTTTTTTATGTTGTCTGGTAACCACCTGATTTGGACGCTCAGAGCGTTCAGTATAATCGATGCTTGTACGGCCACGTTTGAATTCTCCATATCAATTCCTTATGATTGATTTTCCTGTGGCAGACTCCGGGTCTTATTTATCAAGCCATTGTTTAGCCTCAACGGTATTTTTCTTCATCAAAAAGCAATGCTGAATCATACACGATTTTTTTCCGTTGTTTTGAAAATAACAGAAGTAGCGTTACTTAAAGCACGACTTAGAAACTAGTGACTATGTGCTGCAACTAGATTGCTATAAAATTTTGACACATGATGTTTGAAGGTTGGCTCACTACTATATGGCTGACTGTGGACTTATTGACCGATGTGTTATATTTCATGCTATATATTTATAGCATGAAATTTTGGTCAATATTTAGACAGTTTCATGCTTCTACATTTAAAAATGTTATGATTATGTTATGACAGCTCAACGATATTATTTCTTCACCAATTCAATATTAATCGTAATGATTCGGAACCCTTTGCTATATTATTTTAACATATGTTACAAGAGCATATGTTAACAGTTTTGATAAAACTGGTTTTGCTCTAAAAAAGAAGCCTTTAAGAAGAGAAAGCACTGTTCTTACGTCTGAAATTATAGAGAGAATTCAAAAAGATGTTTTCGCATTTGGTATCAAGATTTAAAATTCTACCTATTCAAAATCCACATGCATTGATATTATCCACCTAATAATTGTCGGATTTCTTCAACCGACCCCAAGCATCAGCAAGCGTCTTCCGAGATCGGTTTCTAGCCTTAAGCCGTAATCAGTCGGATTCGAGGTGTTTATTCGGAAAACAGCTGAAGAAATGACTATGGATATAACATTTATACAGGCTTTTTCGGGTGAAGTATGGAATTCTATGCAGCTCAGGCCATCCTATGATGAACGCCTGCAATAGTTAGACTGTGCGAAATTGCCCGTTAACCGCCCAGGTCACATTTAGGTAACACGTATGCATGAAAAGTTGAAACTGAACACGTGAAGAATGTTAAAAATATTTAGAAAACAAGGAATACTTTTTCCTTGGTCTACGTAATAATTGTTCATTTCTTCATATCATATAAAAATCATGAATAGTGAATTTAATCAAGCAATAAATAATTAATTAATAATTCAGAAATTGGCCGAATGTAATAGTTCATTAATCTCGGTTCATGGTATTCTTATATTTTGTTACTTGAATGGTTTCGTATGTATTCAAGGCCCTATTATTGTTAACATTTCTAGCAACTCTTAAGTTACCAATATTTATATAATTGTCATATTCGAGTGCATGTTGGGAAAGACACGATTTTTTATGTATCCTGTATCTTATGTAGGCAGTACGTTTATTATATCTTATTAATATCGAATCTATGTACCTTCGATCCCAGTATATCGTCGATCACAATCTTGACAACTAATTTTTTAAATCCCCGATTGTTCAAATTGGACGATTTTATCCTTTGGAATACCAAAGACATTTCTTAAGTTATTATGTACTTTGTAGACTACTTTATTCTTCACTTCTTTTTTCAAAATCTTGTCTAGTTTTCCCGTTAATTGTGAAACAAACGGTATTACCATAAATTTGTTTTATTCTGTTCCTTTTGAAAAGTCGACCATTATTTCAATAATTTCATAAACATTCTAATTGGTCTATCTAACATGTTCTTATTATAATCATTTACTTTTGCCATCTCCCTAATCAATTTCAATTCTTTGTTTTAACTATACAGGGTGTCCGCTAATTAATGGTACACAGCAAAACTGCAGTAAAAATAATTCAATTTAACCCAACTTACCTTAGTTCAAAAGTTAATAGTAACCAAGACACAAGGTGTTAAAATTAAAATTTTATTTTCAGTTTTCGTCAATAAATATCTTAAACAGTATCTTTCTTGAACGAGATTTGGTAGTGGAGTTTCTTTTAAGATAAGACATTTAAATTTCTCGAAAATTTATATAAAAACATTATTTTGTCTATCTTTTTTACGTAAAAAAGGTATAGCTTATAAATGTCGCTTCGAGTTACCATTTTCTAGTTATCTGCGTTTAAATTGCGCATTGCACCGTTTTAAATTGCCCTTTTGAAACATACTGTTTGTGTTTGCTTTCTGTTTTTTTTTGTCTTACTTCTAGAGGAATATTATCTAAATATTTGGAGAAAATTAAGATATAGCTCGCCGTTTAAATTCGAATGGACCATTGTATTATTACATAATATCCAGAATCATTACATAATCACCAGTAAGACCACATCAAACGTAAATTTAAAATTCGTGTTGGAAATAACGTTCGGATACTAATAAGTGTAGACTTTCTAAATCTCACCCATGTTTATTTCTAAAATAGAATACACCTCTACTTGTAAACATTGTTTCGTCTGTCAACAATATATTTTTTTTTAAACATGGAATTAACATTTTGTTATAATAACTATAATAGAAACGAGCAAATTCCAGTCTGGCTGGCAAATCAGCTTCCAGTAGATTCTGTACAGGCGTGAAGTCAAACAGATACAGTCCCTCCTCGTGAAAAATGTTGCATATGGTGGACTTGCCTACCACAACTCCCAGAACAATGCGTTTTGTGCTTACTTTAGGGTTTTGTTCTAGAAATTATACTCTAAGACCTTGTGCGTCCACTGGTGTAATTAAATTTGATGCGACCATTGAATGGTTAATATCGAACGAAGGCAGTAACACTCAAGAGGTCAGAGGACGTGAAATGGCAAGAAATACAATGCGAAATTAGCAAAAGATCCGGAGGGACAGGGACCTAATACAGACTAATACAGCAATAACCAGAAACAGATAGTAAAAATTTTATTTTTTGCAGTGTTGCCATTCCTCCTTGAAATACGGATCATCAAAAAACAAAACCTCAAACGGATTAATTATTTTAATATTTTGTGCTGGAGATGGGCCATTCGCATTCCATTGGCTGCCAGACGAACAAATGCCGTTATTTAAGAAATTAATGAAAGAGAATGCTGGCGAAAGGTAGCCTAAAAAGGCCGTTTCCATAGGTCACGTCTCTTCTGTAAAGAAGAATACGAAGTAGAGAAGTCCCAAAATCAATATTATTAAATATTCTTTATATATTGTTGCCAAAAAATATATTTGCAAAGTAGAGTTGTTTTTATCAACCATGAAGTGTTTTTAACTTAACAATCATAATTTACTTTGCAATAGATTTAATATTTACGTCATTAATTGGAATAAGATTAATTAAAGTGTAATTCACTACGATATTGGAAAACCGACACAAGATATTATCTAGCAAAGGTAAAGAAAATATTTAAAAGCGGAAAATTGTCACTCATTTGACTTGTAGTATTTTCTTTGACATTGGGTAACGTTAAGTCCCTCCATCTCATCTAAAATGTCTTTTTGAATGCGTTCATGTGTGAAATAAGACTAGGGAGATCGTAAACATATCGACAGTTAGAACAGGAATCTTATATATGTGACATTTTTTTTTTATATAACATTTTCTTTTATACACTGACTGAGCTCCAATAACATTAAATTATGCGATATAGAGAGGATTTTTTTTTTTTACTTATAACTTATAATATTTTGAGTAGTAACCAGAGAATCATTTTTTTTAATATCATTATTATATCTTAGTTAGTGATTTATTAATCAATTATTGAAATTTTATAAAACAAATAACTATAAATTAATTTATTAGTACATTTTTTTAATTTTATTTAATTAATTAATAATAAAAAACTATAAAAAATTAAATACAAAGATTAAAATAAAAGGAAAGAAGAGAAATAAAGAAAAATTGTTGGAATTTGACATATTTAGGAAAACCACCACCCTTTCGATATGAATTGCTAATGATAAAAGTTTTTTCTCGTAAAAGACAGAGTTATAATCAAAACATAAAGTTATGCTGTCGTCCTTCATGTAGATCGACGCTTTAAACAGCCCGCCAAAAATTTCCCACTATGCGGGAAAAGAGGTTGCGCCACAACATAAAAATCAGCTGTGAGGGTGCTTCTGCGTCGGTAGTAAACGCAGCTTTACGTGTTGTACCGTTTTGTTGTTAAAGTTTAATTGTTTACATTACGAAAATTTGTTGTTGGGTAAGTAATTAGTTACTAAATGTTGTTTCACAAATGATATTATAAGTGTTTTGAGATGTTGGAGGTTAAAACTCATCACTTGTCATATTAGGTTATGTTTTTTTTTTTGAGACGAGATTGAAGGCATAGTATGGTGATTCTATTTTTTTTTTAATTGAATCTTAGATTCAAAAGATGCCCGCAATGAACTTATGACAGAGACCATATCAAGAGATAGGTTTAAATATATTATGAGTAATCTACATTTCGTAGATAACAATAATTTGGAAAAAAGTGACAAATTTTGCAAACAACTGTTTAGACATATGAATGCAAAATTGTTTGAAAATGCACCTTTGGCCATGGCCATGGTTCCTTATTAAATAATAATAAATAAATAAATAATAAATAAATAAATAAATACACACTTTATTTAGCATATGCAGCTAGTAGTAACAAAACAAAATTAATATTAAAAAAAAAAAAATACGAGTAAAAAAAATTCTAAGCAATCTTAACAAAAGAAAATACAATCAAAATGCAATAACGAACACTGTTTAAATGATAAAACACTCTATTGCTTCAAATAATAATTTAACAGTATATTAAATACATACATATTTGGAGCGCTCCTCAAGTGGGCGGGCAAAGCATTGAAGAGGCAAACACCTCCCCAAAACAATGTCTTCTGGAGAACAGTAGTTCTCACAATTGATACATCATAATTGTTCTTAGAACGGACATTGTAAGAATGCATATTTACTCTTTGTACCAAAAAAGTATTCAAATAATGGGGCAACAAATTATGTTTTATTTTATATATTAATCGAATGTTAGCCTCTTCAATGGCCCGCTCAACTAAAACCAATCCAATGACCGCAACATTACCTCTGTCGGTGTATGCCTATTATGCCAGTTCAATAGTCCACGCATAGCCTTGTTCTGCTTTATTTGAAGTCTACCAATACTCTCCTTATTACATAATATCAGCAGAAACATACAATAAGTAAAATAGGGTAAAACTATAGTATTATATACAAGGTTCTTCGACCAGGGTGATAAATGTGATGATATACGACCAAAGAACCCTATTTTTTCCCATTCTTTCGAGATAGATAACTGACATGATTACAAAATGTTAGCTGACGATCCAACAGTACTCCTAAGTATTTAATTTGATTTACAATTTCAATATCATAGTTGTTTGTATTCATTTTTAACCCTAACTCATTAAATCTTTTGCTGTTTGCTTTAGACCCTATCACCATGCACCTTGTTTTCAGTTCGTTTAGCTTAAGTTTATTTTTGCGTAGCCATCTAAATAGTGTTGCCAGTTCACTATTCAATGTTTCAACTATTTCAGGCAAA
Organism: Cosmopolites sordidus; assembly: GCA_031761425.1. Lineage (NCBI taxonomy): Eukaryota > Metazoa > Arthropoda > Insecta > Coleoptera > Curculionidae > Cosmopolites > Cosmopolites sordidus. Next base: position 774,424 of record JARFXV010000513.1, read on the forward strand.
TTATAGCCAGACACAGATATGAGAGTATCATCTGCAAAAATACTAATAAAGCATTTATCCAATATTGTAGAAAAATAGTGGACATATATCAAAAATAGCAACGGGCCCAAAACACTTCCCTAAGGAACTCCCCAAGCACTTTCCCTCTTTGCCGACACTTTTGCCTCAACCCTCGTCCTATGATATCTGTCTGTTTCTGTATCTGTCAATAGTTTCGAATGCTCGCTTTAAATCTATAAACACACTAAGCACAGTTTTCCCATCCTTTATATCGTTCCTTCATGTTGCGCATACATACTGAATAGCCGTCTCACAAGAATGTTTTGTCCTAAACTCTGATTGAGCAGAAAATAACAATTCATTGGTTTCAAAATAAGTTTTCAACTCTGTACATAATACAGTATCAATGATTTTATCAACAGGTAATAAATGAATTGGTCTAAAGTCACTTGGTACACTAGGCTTTGGTATTTTCAGAATTGGTACAATAATGCTGGTTTTTACGTCCTCAGGAAATATATTCGTTTCAAAATTTGTATTAATTAAGTATAGTAAACGATAACCGATGACATAAAAATTTTTTTTCGTTAACCTTATCGTAATTTCATTGCCATTCGTTCGTCGGCTTTTTAAGCTAAACACAACTTTTCTTAATTTGTTTAGAGTAACATGTTTACACTCAGAAAAATCGTGAGTCTTGCATACTTTAACATCACTGTTCTAGTCCCGCTCTTCGATACTCTGTTCTACTTCATTCAAACTATCGAATTAAAAATTATTGAAGTTCTCCTCCGTAGGTCCGTAGTGACCGTCAAAGTCGATTCGAGAAAAATCGGCCTCGCCCCTTACCTAGTAATTTTTGTATTGTTCTCCACATCTTCCTCCCGTCCCATCTACAAGCATCGATGTTATGATTAATGTATTTTTTCCTCTCAGGTCGCATCACGGATATTGCAATATTTCTTTTCTGCTTATAAATTCTCCAATCATATCCATTCCTTCTGAAAGAAAACTTTCTATACGCTATGTCCTTCTCAACTTGAGCATTTCTTAGCTCTTTGCTCATCCAAGGGAACTTTCTAGGTTTTACTAATTTCAAGGGAGCAGCCCTATCAATAGCATCATGTAGAGTTTGCATAAAATCAGCATATAATTTATTAACATCAAAAGGAATTGTAGTCCCAATCATTCCCTATCTACTCTGAAGTTTAAACTCGGTACCAATAATCTCATAATCACTTATAATCGGAAAATCTCTAACAAGCTCCACAGCTCCAAAATCATTGGTAATTCTGTGATCAATCAGTGTTTATGAGACACGACTATTGTGGGTTACCTTAGAACAATCTGTGTGAAGTTTGCCCCCCTGATAATGTCTTTCAACCTTCTAGACTCACTGCTTCAATAAATCGATATTTACATTGCCCAGAAGAAAAGTTTTATTTCTTTGAATTTTATTGTAATTTAGGTTTTCTTCCAAATAGTTTAAAACGTCATCTGCAGAGACCTTAGGCGATCTATAGCAGGCCGTTACTAAGAAAATCCGCTTATTTTTCAGTATCTTAACCGTTACGACCCAATAACTGGTTAGAACTGTCTCGACAGAGACCACCCAATATAGATTTAACCAAGCTAGATTTAATATAAATAATAGCAGCCCCCCGTATGACGACTATCCGAATAACAGACAACGACCGCATATCCAGTTATATTAATTTCATTCTCTTCCACATCTCGTGTTACATATGTTTCAGTAACACACAAGATCAATGGGTTTCTATCATCTACAAACTGCCTCAGCTGCAACATGTGAGTCGTCATTCCCTGTATATTAATATGCAAAATATTGATATTGCTAGTGGAATCACTGAAGCAATCAAGTGGTTCCTATGCATACTTAGTTCTGCTCTTCATTCTTTCAACAGCTCGTGTATAACATTCACAATTTTTATCAAACACCGTGTGATCATATTTAATATGTGGTATCTTCAGGACATGATGTGAATTATGTTTGTATTCACCAAAAATCACTTTTTAAAAACAGTTATTTATTTATGCAGAAAGAATATACAATCAAACTTTGGTCAGTGTTACTACAATAATGAATCGATAATTAAAAAATTGGTTCTTATAAGCCATGGTTGCTTAATGGTATCCTGTTCGCACGTCAGCATGAACACCATCGTCAGCAAGATGTAGGGGTCATTGATAGGCCATGGTTGCTTAATGGTATCCGGCACGTAAGCCAACATATACACCATCGTCAGCAAGATGTAGGGGTCATTGCCTGGTCTATTTCGGATATAATTCCTTCCTCCTTAAATGTCTTCTTGTCCTCAAGAAGGTTCTCGAGGGTGTCTAGGTATAGTTTAATTTTTGGTCCAAATAGTAGCTGGACTATCCTCTTCCTTTTTCTAAGAAGGATGTAAAATAAAGCTAAAATCAAAAGAATAATTAAGGTTATACTAGAGATGGAGAGGCTGGTTTGCGTTAGAGGTTCCAATTGAAAAGGTTCAATTGGGTCTATTAGGTGGTCTTCTAGTTAGTCCTTCCGGTTTGGAGATAGGTTAATTTTCATCAATGGAATGACTTCCTGTGGGACAATGGATGGAATTGTTTCTTGAGTCTTCGTAACAGGTGCGTATGTTTTTCCCGGAATATGTAGCGTTTCATTCGAGAATATTAGGCAGCTTTTGTCAACGGTTTCTTTGTACACTTTCACCGGAGTAGTCGTGCTGATGATTAAGGACTTGTCAGTTTGATAGGCAATGGGTTTGTCCAGTTGGGCGGCCTGGCACATCTTTACGATTGGTAGGCGACACTTGTGGACCACGGGCTTTGAGTAAATGTATTTGTTTTTACTCTTGTAGCAAGATTTAAACCATTTTTCTTTGCCATAATATTTTGTTGGTGATAGTATAATGATCCCATCTATATTTTGAACGGAGTAGATGTGGGATAATTCGAGGGTAACGGGATATAAATTAGGAATTTTTATTACTATGAGCATCTCGCTGTCTGTTATACAAATAATCAATTTTGTATGTTCAATTAATTCGTAAGGATATTGGTCACTTGAGATTAGTGCATCCTTAGTGTAGCGATTTCGCAGTAATTCTTCTAATTCGTATATATCCCTTAAGGATAATGGTTCTAAATTAGTCAAATAATTTTGGGCTAAAGCGAGACTTCGTAACATCATTAAGATTATTTTATTGGTTCGTTCGATGTTTAAAATGTCGTTGTGTAATATCATATAGTTTGCGAAGTTATTATATTTAGTTGTTAAGTTTTGTGTTACTTCTTGTAATAGTTTTATGTCTTCGGTGACGTGTTTTTTCTTGTCTTTTCCATAGGATAGTTGCTTATTGGATCGAGTAATTAGTTCTGATTGTTTATTTTCGATTAGGGTAATATAGGTAAGTCATCGTTGTCTGGGTTACCTGTAATATATTTAATTGTGGTACCTAATATATTTAAGATGCCTCGCCTCGTGCGCGTCCTTATGATTTTTTCGAGATTTTCATATGTTTCGTTATATAAGGTTTGGAATTGTGTTTTCAGGTCCATTATTTCAGGGCTAGATTATAGGTATACCTCATTAATGAATATTCGTGTAAGGGCCAGTTGCAGTTGCGTAATATTGACTCGTATGATATGTTTATGCCAATGTGAAAATTCTTTATAGGGTCCTATCTTTTCTTCGTAATATCCGTTTGTTTCAATCGGTACGATGTGAAGGGCCTGGTTGAGGCTCATCAGATTCCTGCAACAAAGGAGTTTTTATTATTCGCCTGATCCGTTTTATATTAGCAGGGAAGGTTTCTGATTCTTTTCTTGTATGAGGGTCAGTTATTTTGATTCTATGAGGTGTTTTTTCTTTATATTTCATTTGTACATATCTGGGTGCTGTCTTTGGTTGTCTCTGGGTCTAACGTAGGTATACGTCTTGTTGTTCCTTTATCGGAGGTAGATCTTCGCGTTCTTTGTTAACTTTCTCTAGCTGTTTCGTTTTTTTTTGCGAGTTGTTGGTGGTAGACGTGATCTAGAAATGGTCTTAGTTCATTTTCCCGTACTTAATACAAATCTTATCTGATAGTTGTCCATTAACTTCCATTTGGCATCATAATCATAGTATAACTCTTACTAATTATATCACGACATAAATAAAAAAAACTGATCTAAGGAAATTGTTAAAGGAATTTTCGACATGAACAAGAGGAAATGAAAATTATCGTAATGCCCCTTAATTTTCATGTTTTTTTTCCATTTTTAGTACAACACTTAGACAAAATATTTAGAAAAGTGAATATAAAGATCATCTACAACCCTGGCAGAAAGTTTAGACAAGTCCTAGGAAATCCAGATAATAAAGTAAAACTGTCCGGAACAGCACCATGGCGCTAAAACTCGAACCGAATACGGAAGACACGCTGGGTCGTTATTACACGCTCGCCATGTTTCATAGGCTCTTTGATAGAATATGCCAATTTTTTTAAATTTATTATTCGTATAAAGCACTCAATCCAGAATACTGAAATCGTTCCCACTGTAGATTCTCACAACCATTTGCTAAATGGTGACCCATCGAGAACTTGTCCTCCATGCGGGGTCCTTCTAACTGTTTCCCATGCACTGGTAGAATGTGACTCTTTGAGACGGCTGGTCTCTGGAGTTGTCCTTCGTGGAGACCTTCCATCTATTCTATCCCAGGAAAATTTTGATACCCTATTCAAATTCCTTCAAGCGTCCATCCTTCTGAATCAGCTCTAATAGCGCCAATGCCAAATCACAAATCATAATATCTTTCATCAGTCCATGCTGACTACCACACACTCCCACCAGAGGTCCTAATATCTGACTCTGATGTTTCTGTAATCGGGCTGCCAAATGGCCATTGATGCTGACGCAGCCATAAAAACCCTGTAATTCATTCATTTCAGAATACTGAACAACACAATTGTCTTATTCTAATTTTTTAAATAAATAAACATAATTTAATCGCAACTAAAACAGACCTACTTTTATGGAAATGCAATATCAATGTTCTTCACGAAAAATCACTAATTCCTAAATTTATTATCACCTAGACCAATGTTAATTTCTGTCCAAAGTTGCAATTTGTGCGGTGCTCTTTTTCTGTTAGATTTTCCAGGTTTTCGTCCAGGTAACGATGCTCTTCTACCTGTCATTGTAACTTTACGCTTTGATGTTGATGTCGGTAGAACGAATATTTTTTTTCCTTTTCTTAATATCACCTGCTTCTTTTTTTCAGACGAAATTCCTATGTATTTAAAAACGACAATGCAAACCTGATATCAAAGACTGATTTGATTTGGCATACTTGCTACAGTTGTTCAAGTATTTTATTATAGCGAATTCAAAAATTCAGGAACATTTTCACGTCTTAACATGATTAAATTGGAATGAGTTGTCCATTTATCTTTTATTGTTTCTATGTCAGTATTCCCCTTTTCATTGAATTTCATAGCGTCATTGTTTGCGTCATCATAAAAAAAAACTTTTACAGATCCTGTTGACTATGGATAAAAGGACTATTACGAGCAAAAATATTCTGATTTGAGTTAGTTGCAATAACTTCATCCATTTTCAGTGTATCAAAAGTAGACGAATCTGTAATTTTTCTCAATGCGATTTCATATAGGGTACGTTAGATGAAAGCGATAAGGTATTTGTTGCCGTAAATATAATTTATTTTGCAACAGCTCGTTGATGCTTGCAATGGTGGCTATTATAGGCAATTGGTCGTGAAAATTTGAAAACAGGCATATCTAGGTCGTAAAAAATATTTGGATCTCTCTAGCCGTTAAGTCTAAAATTCATGTTTCCAAGACTGATTATATTATAGACTTCATTATTTCTTTCATCGGGAAAATACTTTCCTGCAATAGCTTTAGAAACTCTGTTAAAGATGAGGTCCATAATACGCTGTGTAAAGTAGGACTCAAAACTAGTGATTATAAAATCTGCAAGTTGCTTTAAGTTAAATGCTTTTGTTCTTTCTAGTTGTATATATTTTATAGTCGAAACATAATTTCTGTATAATTATTTGTATCAGATCCTCGTACCATGAGATTATTTCTATACATTAAGCAATACATCTCAATATGATCAATTATATGCCCTACATAATAAGCGAAATTCTGATATAAACATTTTTTCGTATACCTGTTTCAGCATCTTCAATATTTTTTTGAATTAAATTATCCTTACTATAATAATTACATTTCCTGTAGGATTTCAAAACATTGGTACACAATAATATACATTCTATACAAACATACTTGTATTAGGCCAAACTGTGTGAAGTACTTTTCTTTCACCGAGATCATCATCAGTCAATCGAATAGTCTATCAATTGTCGTCTGTGGAATCGAAAGTCAGAAACTTTTACTGGAAAAATTTCATTGAGCGATTTAACAGCTTCCAGAAAGACGTCTAATATTTGACTATGCAAATGTACCCAACAGGCAGTCCGCCAGGCAACTGTGTTACAGAAAAGTATACCTTATGATTTTCTACGTCGCAGTTTCCTGATGGATCCACGATAATCCAAGATAATTCCATGTGCTAGAGGTCATAATCGCGCTACGCACTGCATAATAGGCGAACATATTGCAACTGAATAATTTTCTTGAACGGGCAAAACTTTAAATAAAATTCCCTGGTTTTTTGCTTGTTCGGCTAAATATATTTCTGATAAATCAGCATATTTTCTCCTGATCTTTCCCCGTATGATGTTTTAAAGTTAGCGTTCTGTACGTCATTCTTGATGGGAAAGAAGCGTATATCTGTAATAAATTGTCATACTTATCACCATAAGGTACCATCATTTCGATACAGTACCTGTGAAAGGTACTAGAAGCATTATGACAATGCTGAAATAATTAAAAAAAACAACGTATTTTGGTTATATAAGGATGTATAAGGGAAAATTTGGAAAAGAGAATAAGAAGAAAAAATTAAAGGGAACATGGCCAAGATGGGATATATGAAAATAATTATAAATAAAAAACTGTGGAGATGCGACTAGAACAAACAAGAACTAATATGAAAAACTAGAGGTAAAAGAACAGGATGGATTGATGATTACGACCAAAGCAATGAATACTGACACGACTATACAAATTACAAGATCAAGGGAGATAAACAAGAGAAGAGCGATTATTATTTGGTGAAGAATTCCATGAAAAAGAGGAAAAAAGAAAAACCAGATAAAAGAAGAAAGAGAGTAAAGGAGAAAATAAAAAGCTATAGCCTCATGGAAATGAGTTACCAGAGGAAATACCAAGAATTGGTATTTGGTACCAATTTGACGAGCAGGAAGAAGGAAGAGGAGTTACAGAAGAGTGGGAGTTTTTCAAGGATGTAATATTGGAGGGCACAAAAGAAAGCTGTGGAAGGATAAAAATTATAAATATAAACATGAAGCAAACCAAATGGTGGACAAAGGAATTACAGAGGAAGATTAAGGATAAAAAGGAGAAATGGAAAAGATATCTGGATACAAAAAAAATGAAGATCAGGAAATATGTTAAGAAAAGCGAAAAGAAGCAAAGATAGAAATGAATAAACCGAAGCAACTATCATGGATAAGATTTGGCGACTGAAAACTATAGAGAAAACCAAAAATTATTCTACGGAACACTAAAGCAGCTAAGACAAAAAAAATAAGTATAGTATGATAAATATAAAAGACTAGAAGGGAAATGTAATTACGGAGGAAGATGAAATAATGGAAAGATGAAGAGAATATTTTGGAGAATTGACTGACACGGGAACAAGTATACCAGAAGAACAAGAAAATCATATAGATAATATTCAAAAAATAGATATGATTTAGGAAGAAGAAGTATATGAAGCAAAAGAGAAATTAAAAGTGGGAAATGCACCAGTTAGACACAGTATAACACCAGAAATGAGTGAGAGGAAGGAGCACACAAGATCTACTATTCATAATAAGACAAACAAGCGAAAAACTAATAAAAAAGAACATAGATATACAATACATATCTGTTACATAGACCTAGAAAAAGCTTTTAATCGAATTAAAACAGATAACATATGGAAAATGCTAGAGAAACGAGAAATAGATAGGACAGTAGAAGTAATAAAAGCTAGGTTCAGCGACAATAAGAAGTTCGTGAGGACAGACAATGAGGAATCAAAGGAATTTACAACTATCGCAGTAAAACAAGGTTGTGTGCTGAGTCCATTGTTATTTTCGACTGTAGTAGTCGAACCGTTAAAAGAAGCAAAGAAAGGCATGAAAACATTAAAATTCAGACACTGGAAATTGCAGATTGAATTAAACGAATTGATGTTTGCAGATGATCTAGCCATAGTAGCGGATAAAGAAAAAAACCTTCAACACAACTTAGAAATTTTGAACGAAGAGCTGACAAAAACATGAAAATTAATATTTACAAGACAAAGAGTATGATCATATCCAAAGAAAACAAGAAACATAATATACAATTGAATGGAAAGCCAAAATAACAAGTAAAAAGCTACAAATACCTAGGTTGTTCTACTTGTTACTACCTACTTGTTCTAGAATTGAAAATCGGGAGCAAAGGAAAAATGGAAGGAGAAATAAACGATAGACGGAAAAACCGGGAAAATGTTTATCATGATGGCAACTTTCCTTGGAAGGAAAGAAATACCGAGGACATAAAGACAACAGTGATTAAAAAGGTAATCCGACCAATAATAATGTACATGTACAGTAGCGAGACATGGACTCTGACTGAAAAACATAACACACGTATAAATGTAATGGAAATGAAGTTCCTGAGGAAAAATAGAGAACAAAACAAAAAAGAGTCAGAATCAGAAATCAAATAATTAGACAAAAACTTACAGATTGAATCCTTAAATGATAAAATAGCTCACAAAGAGAGTGTACGGAGTGCGAGTGCATGGGAAGAACTGTAAAGTAAGGCCAAGAAGAACATGGATCGATGGAATAAGAGAGGAGGCATAATATGAGATTAAATTGACTCAAGAAACGAACTGACACAAGATAGGAGGAAATGGAGGGCATAGGATTACGTAAGTAAATAAGTAAGTAAGTAAGTAAGTAAGTAGCTATTGATCTATAGCCAAGTGCAGCCACTGACAGGATATTGTGGTTATCATTATACTTAAATTATATTATGCATATTCATTTACCAACATGACTTTTATGCTCTGGCGACTTTGGCAGTACAAGTTGTCGTTCAATTTTAACATACAATTGATGTGTACAGTTTGTATTTCTGCTTCGGGATAACTGCGTCTCTTCTGTTCTGGTATTAAAATGATAGTGGTAGATTCTTTTAATATTGACTGGTCTTACAGAACCTACTGGGAACGATTTGGTGATTCTAAAAATAACAATAGTTTTTTCTTCTAAATCATGTACCCATTTCTTTAAAAGAAAAACCTCATTTTACTTCGAGAAAATTATCAGATTTTTATTGCATTTTTTGTGAGTAGGGTTGGGGATTATTGGATATTAAATTTTGAAAAACGAAACATCGTTCGTCGTCGAAAGTTCTCGCAGTTTTTCAAAATAGTCAACAATAAAGCCGTAAAATAATAAACAAGAAAAATTATTTTTCCGTTTTTTTTTCGGGTAATCATCGATGTAATCGAAATTTTTTAAATATTTTTTTTAACAAATATTCAGCATTAAAACGCAAAACTTTGCCAAGTTTAAACTACCCGCCTATTACCATTACACAAAAACTTGAAAAGATATTTTAAATTACCAAAGTGTTTACGTGTGCTTAGAGCACTGTTGATTCCTAACCAAAACTGTGAATTTGTATGTTTCATTTGAAAAAAGCTACAAGTAAATTTTATGCTCTACTAAAAGTATATGTTTTTTGAAAACCTGATTATCTCATGACTGATTATCACTGATATTCATTTAGGCTCTAGAGAATCCTGCGTTGAGAGTGGGCTACTATGTATAATGGCAATCAAAATTATTATAAAACAATAAAAATGATTAATATTTAACAATTATAACAATAAGGATTTCTTGAACAAATCCTGAATCTAAAGTTGATCCTAAGACATTAAAAACTGTGCAATAAAAATCTCGTCTGTACATTTGTGGATTTCAAAAAAAACATATGATTCTATTGACTGCGAATGTTTATTCCGAATCATGAAAGAACAAGGACTACATCTGAAAGTGCTGGCAATTATTAAAGCAACATTAACTAACACAAGGTCAAAAATTAAATTCATGGGTGTCATCTCAGAGCCCTTCGAAATTAAAACTGGAGTGAGATAAGGGGATGGACTCTTGCCACTCTTATTTAACTGTGTTGTGTAAAAGTAATACAGGGGTGGCGTGAAAAAAAGTCGGCCCTGAATATTGACCAGCCCATTAAACTGGCGAGAACCAACATCAAAACTGATTGTCTGGCGTTAGCTGATGATCTAGTAATTTTGACTTAAGATGTATTAATGGCACAGAAAAAGATTGAAATTCTAAAAGAAGCAGCAGAAAAGGTAGGACTCCAAATTTTCTTTGAAACACAATACATGACCTGCAACAGACTAAGAACACCATTTCTAAAACAAAATATGGTAACATCAGACGAGTCTCTCAATTCAAATATTTGGGTGAAATAATCATGGAAAATGGGTTGGAAAAAGCGGCCAATAAGGGTAGATGTCAAAAAATGGAAACGGCATTGAGACTTAAACAAAATATTTACAACAAAAAATGAATATCTAAAAACACAAAACTGAGACATTACAACACCGTTATTAATCCAGAATGTCTATATGGGGTAGAAACGCTCATTTTGAATAGAAACAGAGACATCGAGGACATTGAAAAGAGGGAAAGAAAAATCCTAGGCTCCACACAAATAAATAGCACAACATACCGACTTCGAGAAAACCAAGAAATCAAATAATACACAAATATACATAGCGATATGAGAAAAAGAAGACTTAAGTTTTACGGACACATAAAACGGATAAATCCGAGTAGGCTAACTATACAAATAGTCGAATTTTATGAAAATAGGAGTAGAGCTAAAGTAAAAATAATTAAATGGATTGCCGCAATTAAAGAGGACCTAAGATCAGCAAATATTACACAAAGTGAAATTCAGGATAGAGACTGTTTCAGACACAAGGTTAACTTTTGGAATGTTGGCCAGAGAGAAAAAAGTAGGAAGACTGGAAAAACTTGGTCTGACCAAAGGAAAAAAGCTGATAGCGAAAGAATGAAATTAGTATGGTTGCAAAGGAAGGCTAATAACAACAAACGCCTCTAATTGTACTTCGCGTGGTTCACCAGGGCCCAAACGTGGATAATAATAATAAGGATTTCATAAACTTTCGTTCGCAGCACACTCAATATCCTAACCTATAATAATTTCGTGCTATTTCTCCTAAAAAGCACTAAAATGACTAGTGTACATGTAAACAAATCTACCCGCCAATTGAGTTAAATATTCGTTGTATTGCCGTAAATAAAATGTACTTATACTAATCTCTATTTTTCTTCAGATTGTAGTTTTATTTTAAAACTACTTTGGTTTATTGTATTAATTGTTTGTTGGTTGTTATTGTATAAGTTGTATTTATAACGCTCTGGAACCATGTTTTCCATTGTTTATACCACTTTTTAAAATAGTTTTATAATAAAATGTTACACCACTTACACACACATTCTATACTTATCTCTAAATGTAAACTGAAGACGTTTAAGGTCATTCTGTGTCTCTACTTTACGTGTATGCTGGTCGCAAGGCAAAGTTCAAGGCCGATCCTAACCGAACATTTGCGAATCGTTTGGCTATCCTCTGTGCGTCTGCAGAAACGTATTTGATCCCTAGGCATTAGTATGACAAGCATACACAAGATTTTACATGAACATTTAGCAGTGGCAAAGATTTGTCTGTGTTGGATACCGCATAATTTGACAATCGCTCAAAAAAGCTCGTGTCGATTGGTGCAAAGAAATGCTCAAAAAATACAAGCAACATCTACACAGGTCACGAATCTTGGATCTATATGTATGAGCCCGAAAGTAAACAGCAGTCAACTGTATGGATCTTTCAAAATGAGCCAAACCCAACGAAAACTGTTAACGTAAGAAGCACTTTGAAACTAATGGTCGCCTGTTTTTTTTGGTATAAATGGGTATGTAGCTACAGTGTGTGGCTACAGTTTAATTCTAGAACGGTCAATTTTGAATGGTACACAACCTTTGGTTTACCAGAAACCTTTAAAAAATAAGAAACAACAACCAGCAACGCAGAATCATTCTTCACCATGACAACGCGAGCTCTCCCGCACCAGACCGAACAACTCAATATTTGACTGGTCAAAACATCGAATGGGGTCATCCACCGTACAGTTCTCATTTGACACCCAATAATTTATTTTTGTTTGCGTCCGTGAAGAATAACTTACGTGGTCAAGGATTTTCGACGCCAGAAAAAGCGGTGATGCGTTCAAAATGCATGTTTTGGAGGTACCTCAATCGGAATGGAAAAAGTGCAATGAAAATTGGTTCTAACGTATGCAAAAGTGTATCAATCATCGCGAAGAAAATTAAAAAAAAAATAAAACCCTTTTCAATGATAAATATTTGTTTTTATTTGTTATTCCGGATGCATGAATAGCAACCCTCGTACAAGTATAAGTACAGGAATAAGTTTAAGGGTACCGATCTAGCATTCAAAGATAAAATTAATATTGGCTCGTAATATTAATGGTGGTAAGAACAATAAAAATAATATAGCCTGATATTCCTAAGCTTCAGTTTAAAAAAGATACCTTACAAATTATGGACAAGATGAATCTGACACACAGTGTCCACGTGGCCATAGGGCCATATATAGATACTGCAGCTGCAACAGCGATCGAACTGAATGGGCAAAGTCTTATTCACTCGAGAATCAGAACAGAACATAAAAAAAGTTTTCGAATCGGCATGGAGGACTAACCAAGACAATTGATGAACTCAGCCGCAAAATGGGAATCATTTCGGAACGTCTTAAAGGGAATCCGAGCAAAACTGTAGTCAAAAAGATGAAATTAATTCTAAAGGATGCTAACATCGATCCTAGTAGGCGCGATATAAATTGAGAGTTAATTTTATATAGAGATGAACTCAGACAAAAGTGTAAGGTTAAAGGGGCATGTTTACGATGATACAATGATACGAATAAACGCACAGAACAAAATTGTGACTTCTCTTAGAATCAAAGAAATTTCTACCGTGGATTGAAACCTGCAGAAGACAAGTGTGCTATCTTGCTTATATGTGCGAAAAGGCCAAACCTGAAGAACGATTCCTCTCATATCGGAAAAATATTTGGGAATCCCCAGCCGAGTTTAATAATAACGCAGAATGAATCGAGCATGTCGACAATGCTACTCAGAACTTAGCAGCGATGCCTGCAGTTCTCTTCACAAAAGATTATATTATGAAATACACCAAGTCCTTGCCCATTTTTTTTGAAGACATTTAATTGCCTGAATATTATACGAGCCGAATGTTTCAATAATATATTATCCAACCCTAGTATTTTCCTATCGTACCTCATGTGCGAAAACACCTATCTTCTTTACAAAAAGGATGGTCGAGACGACCCTAAGACCTACAGACCCATAACGTGCCTTTACCTGTAATTTATAAATTGTTTACATCAGCTATAAACCATAAGATATACGAGCACTGCATACACAACAACCTGATTGCACCAGAACAGAAGGGATGCATTAAACATTCCCTGGGTTGCAAGGAACAGTTAACCATCGAAGCCGTGATAATGAAGCAAGCTCAAGTAAAACAATGAAATCTCAAAGCATTTGACTCTGACCAACATAACTGGCTAAGAAAAGTCCTGGAGCTCTACAAGATTGATCCTTCTGTTCGAGATTTCTTATTTACAGGCATGTCCAGCTGGAATATCCATTTACGTACTGGGAATGTAAATATTGGTCATATAAACATATCTAAAGGTGTTTTCCGGGATGACGCGCTGAGTCCACTAATGTTCGTTTTGGCATTTGAAAAATCACATGGATATCGCCCAAATGTGAAAGAAAATGGTAAAATCAGGCATCTTATGTTTTTGGACGATATAAAGCTCTTTGCAGAAACACCAAATCAATTACGGTTACTTATCAAAACAGCAGAAATATTTAGCACGGATATCAAAATGGTTTTCGAATTGGATAAGTGTGCTACGGTAACTATAAACAAAGGAAAGTTACACAATGAAAAGAAACTAAGAATATTTGGCATTGAACCAATAGAGCCGGATAAAGCATACAAATACCTGGGCTTGTCACAAAACCGATCCATTAACTATTCTACCATAAAAAGAGAATTTAGGGAAAAATACAGAAGCCGACTTACTAAATTGTTGAATACCAAACTCAATTCACAACAGTTGGGCTATATCAACGTTGACGTATTCGTTTGAGATACTCAAATACTCTGATTGTGATCTGGATGAGCTGGATCGTCTTACTCGCCGACTATTAACGAAATTTAGGTACCATCACCCACCCTCAGCCTAGGAACGACTTTACTTGAAAAGAAGAGAAGGGGGGAAGAGGTCTCATCAGTATAAAAGAACTATGTAAGAAGGAGGAGCAAAGTATGAGAGATTATTTTAGAAACTCTAGCAAGCCGTTAATACGGAGTATCGTTTAGGCAGATCAAGGATACACACCCTTAAACCTAAGTGATACACGATAACTTCGAACATGAACACTTCTGCTGAAAAACATACTGCCTGGCGACGGAATGTACTCCACGGTAAATTTCCTGCTGCCTTTGACCACACCAATAGATATAAAAAAAACTCGCTTAACTAGCTGAAGAGAGGTTGGCTCCACCCAGAGACAGAAGGCTTCATAATATCCATACAAGATCTCGTAATCCGTACCAGAAATTATGAAAAGTATATTATGAAAAAATATGTTAATGATATATGTCGGAGGACAGAAGCCCTGGAGAGACTATATACCATATAATTCCTGGATGTTCAGCACTATCAGAATCTGCCTATCCTGGAAGACATAATCAGGTGGCAAAAATCATACACCTGGAATTTGCGGTGAAATACAACCTCATCAACAATCGACTACCATACTACCAATATTTTCCAGAACCGATTTTAGAATCCAGTGATTTGCTGCTCTATTGGGATAGGTCAGTAATTACAGACAGAACAATAGACTATAAAAGGCCAGACCTTATATTGATTGATAAGAGAAATAAAAAGACCTTTGCAGTTGATGTGGGTTGTCCGTTAAAGCAAAATTTAGCATAAACGGAAATAGAAGTCCTAAAATATGAAATTATCTCAATAGTGCTCAAGTATGTGTGGAGTTTAACAAGTGTAGAACTGATCCCCATAATAATTTCGGTGTATGGAGTAATGACAAATAACCTTAGAAAAAACATCGAACGTTTGGGACTGCCAATGAATTTCAGTCATCTTATGCAAAAAAGTGTAATCCTCCAAACTTGCAATATCACTCGAAAGTTCTTGAATTTGTAGCAGGATAAGACGAATTTCCTCTCTGATACATAATAAATCCCAACAAAAGAATAAAGAAAATAGAAAAATAATATCTCCAAAAATAATAATAAAAATAATATATCGATAATAATAATAATGATAATAATAATAATGATAATGATAATAATGATAAAAGAATGGCAGGGGGCGGTTAGTCCGCTTGGTGAGTGGCGCCACCACCTTCCCGAGCTGAGAGGAGTAAACCTCTGAAAAAAAAATCCCCAAGCTTAAGGTGGAAATCCATCGTGCCGAGGAGCTGAATGGCACAGGGTTAAAGTGTCTCTAACGATGTCTCCGGATACCAAGCGCCCTCCGGTAGTGAGTAGCTTTCCCATGGTAAATCGGGGCTCTGCCTTGGGTGACCGTTTTTCCCTTGAACCCAAATATATTTATGGAGAATAAAACACATAATATTATACAAGGCGGTAGGGTTTTGCGGACAAGAACCCTTCGGAACCGTCGGGAGGATTTGTCCGGGGTTGGTGAATCTGGAGCGAGTGGCGGTTCCCAACTCTATGGCACCACAAGAATGGCAATGAAAGAGGCACTCGAACAACAATTAGATCATCTAAGTCTAGCAACACCAAAGACTTTACTACAAAATCAACAGAGAGCGGAAATTAATAATGGAGTAGAAGATCAAAATACCCCGGTACTTGCTGGCTCGCCCCTAATAAGGAAGGCTGTCACTAGGACCGAACGCACTCCACGTATCAGATGGACACGCGATATGAATATTGATGTAATGCGTGCCTATTACTACGTAAACCAGTGCGGAGATAATCCGCTCCCTGGATGGAGGCATGCACTCCACCAAGAATATAAAAAGAGGTTCCCTGAAACTCAGCTGTCGGAACAAAACTTAGCCGACCGTAAAAATGTAATTCTAAGGAAAAACTATCTAACCGAATCGGAATTAATGAACATCAAGAGAGAAATCGGTAATGAACTACATCAAAACATTACATATCAACAACATAAAGAAGATACTATAGACGTTCTTAACTCGAATACAGAGGAGAAACAAGTAGAACAAACTCAAAATGTATCACCAGAAGCATCATCGTCTAAAAATGAAGAATCAATCGCGCAACGTAACTTTTCTAACATACGAGAGAAGTTTTACAGCAATTTGGCCAGTTTTACTGGCTCAAACCCATTGAATAGACCAAAAATTCCAGTACTGCGTAATATTGCAAAATCACGTATTACTCTAATGCAGATTAATAGAGTTTTGGAATCATATCTATCTGGGATGACAAATTTAAGCGATATACATCTTGCATTATATTGTGCAGCAGTGACTGTCATCGAAATTTCAGGTCAAAAGACTTACACCCATAATGCGGCTGGTCGTAGTATCCAGAAAAATACACCTGTCTGGAAAACGCGCCTTGAAAACAATATCAATGAGTTCCGGAGGAAAGTTGACATTATCTCAGAGTATCTCTCTGGTAATCAGTCAAATAAAGTAGCGAGAAAAGCAAAAATGATTGCCAATAAATCTGGCATTGACTTCGATGATTCAAACCTGACAGAAAAATTGTTGGATCTAAAAGATCGGTTTAGGCAAAAAGCTAAATCGAAAGGAGCCAGGCTAGCAAGATATAATGAACTAGAAAAGCGAAAACATCAAAATTCAGTATTTGCAAACAGCCAAAAGAAATTTTATAGACAACTCGAAGCAGAAGGTAACAGCAAGTCAGAACTTAAGAATATCGATGTGTCTTCCTTTGCGGAATATTGGAGATCGGCTTGGAAAAAATCAGACGGCTACGAAAAATTGGCTCCTTGGGTTAAAACCATTCAAGAACAGACAAATGCTCTCCCAGATATGGAGTCTAACGATTTCACAGAGATTGACATTTGCACTGCTGTCAGGAAGACTCACAACTGGAAGGCGCCTGGACCAGATGGATTGCATAACTTCTGGATTAAAAGCTTTACAGCCGCCTATTCCGTACTTGCAAATGCATTTAAAGAGGTTTTAATAAATCCAAACACTTTCCCTGACTTTCTAATGGAGGGCAATACATACCTACTGTTCAAAAAAGGGGACGTTAAGCAACCCAATAACTACAGACCAATCACATGTCTGTCAGTGTTATATAAACTGTTCACAGCCCTACTCAATGAAAAAATCTACCAACATTGTGATAAAAACAACATTTTTGAAGAAGAACAGAAAGGATGTATAAGAGCAAGTATGGGCTGCAAGGAACAATTGACGATCGATGCTATAGTTCTTGAGCAAGCGCGAAAAAGAAAACGCAACTGAAATATCTGCTATATAGACTACAAGAAAGCATTCGATAGTGTCCCTCACGATTGGCTGGTTGAGGTTCTGAATTTCTATAAAATTAGCCCCCAGATTATTAATTCTTTAAAGTGCCTGATGGGGAAGTGGAAAACGAATCTTTTTGTCGGCCAACAATGCATTGCTGCTACAAATATCGAGAGGGGAATTTTTCAGGGAGATTCCCTTTCTCCAATTTGGTTCTGTTTAGCATTGAACCCTTTGTCCACACTACTCAACAACAGCAATATTGGATATAAACTTAACATGAGGAATCCAAGAAAGCTCTCTCATCTACTATATATGGATGACCTTAAATTATATGGAGAAACTAGAGAAAAATTAAACTCATTGATAAAAACGGTTGAAACATTCAGTAGGGATATCAGAATGTCATTCGGACTGGACAAATGCTCTACCATTAGTATACAGAAGGGAAAGGTTCGGAGTCAACATTCAACACTTTGTAACATACAACAACTAGAACCAGAAGAGTCCTACAAATATTTAGGAATACCCCAAAAGCATAAACTTGATCATAACCAGTTAAAGAAGGACTTTTCCACTCTATACCAAAAGAGACTTGCAAAACTTTTAAACACCAAACTGAACGGAGGAAACCTCATTAGAGCGATCAACGGTTGGGCGGTGCCAACTCTGACATATTCTTTTGGCATAGTTAAATGGTCAGAAACTGACCTTGATGAACTCGATAGGTTGACGCGCCGAACATTGACAAAGTTCCGATGCCTGCATCCAAACTCATCTACGAAAAGACTATACATCCCAAGAAAGTTGGGGGGTAGAGGCCTTGTAAACGTAAAAAATCTCTGTCTCAATCAAGAAAATAGAATGAGAAAACACTTCCTTGATTCAAACAGTACGTTAATGAAATTGGTTGCAAATGAGGATAGGGGTTTCACCCCACTGAACCTAAATAAACAGAATCGTATTGATGGCAGAACAACACTCACGGACTGTGTTCGAGAATGGAAAGGACAAGCATTGCACGGAAGGTTTCCTAAGTCACTCGAAGATGACACCATTGACGAACAATTGTCTCTGAAGTGGCTGACCGATGGACTCTTGTACCCAGAAACAGAAGGTTTCGCGATATCTATTCAAGATAGGGTAACAAGAACAAAAAACTATGAAAAGCACATACTGCATTTGGACGTAGTCGATAAGTGCAGGAAATGCGGTACTTTGGGGGAAACAATTGAGCACCTTATTGGCGGTTGCCCGGCCCTTGCTCCTAATGATTATTTAGGACGGCATAATCAGCTGGCAAAAAGTATACATCAACAAATTGCAAAAAAATACTCGCTATTAGAAAATGCACCTCCTCCATATTATAAGTACTCGCCTTCTCCTGTACTTGAATCATCCGATACCATTCTTTACTGGGACAGACCAATCACTACTGATCGAACGGTTGATTATAACAGGCCGGATATTGTTCTAATCAACAAAAAGGACAAGAGGGCTTTTATAATTGACATCGCAGTGCCACTATCTCACAACATTAGAAAAACTGAGATAGAAAAATCCACAAAGTATGAAAATCTGGCATACGACTTGAAGAACCAGTGGAAACTGAGTAAGGTAGATGTAGTGCCCTTCGTTATATCCGCCGAAGGCCTGATAAGTAAGAGATTTTCAAAGAACCTCGAGAGCCTCGGGATCTCGAGATCGATTGCCATAGTGGGACAGCGTGCCGTGCTCTTGCAGACATGTCACATTGTTCGTAAGATATTATGCTAGGGTGAGAGGAGCTGAATTGCTTTTTCATCTTGGCATTGGAATACCGGCCAGCATGAGCTGAGATTCTACAGTAAGGATGAGCAGAATAATAATGATAATAATAATAATGATAAGTGTAATAATAGTGATAGTGAGAGAGCGTGTCGTGCTCTTGCAGACGTGTCACATTGTTCGTAAGATATTATGCTAGGGTGAGAGGAGCTGAATTGCTTTTTTATCTTGGCATTGGAATATCGGCCAGCATGAGCTGAGATTCTACAGTAAGGATGAGTTGAATAATAATAATAAAGGATATAGAAGAAATAGTTAGAAATAGAAAAATAGATAAAATAGAAAAATGGTAGAAATAAAGTTAAAGGACTTTTCCACTCTATACCAAAAGAGACTTACAAAACTTTTAAACACCAAACTGAACGGAGGAAACCTCATTAAAGCGATCAACGGTTGGGCGGTGCCAGCTCTGACATATTCTTTTAGCATAGTTAAATGGTCGGAAACTGACCTTGATGAACTTGATAGGTTGACGCGCCGAACATTAACAAAGTTCCGATGCCTGCATCCAAACTCATCTACGAAAAGGCTATACATCCAAAGAAAGTTGGGGGGTAGAGGCCTTGTAAACGTATTGGTTGCAAATGAGGATCGGGATTTCACCCCACTGAACCTAAATAAACAAAATCGTATTGATAGCAGAACAACACTCACGGACTGCGTTCGAGAATGGAAAGGACAAACATAGCACGGAAGGTTTCCTAAGTCACTCGAAGATGACACCATTGAAGAACAATTGTCTCTGAAGTGGCTGACCGATGGACTCTTGTACCCAGAAACAGAAGATTTCGCGATATCTATTCAAGATAGGGTAAGAAGAACAAAAAAACTATGAAAAGCACATACTGCATTTGGACGTAGTCGATAAGTGTAGGAAATGCGGTACTTTGGGGAAACAATTGAGCACCTTATTGGCGGTTGCCCGGCCCTTGCTCCTAATGCTTATTTAGGACGGCATAATCAGCTGGCAAAAATTATACATCAACAAATTGCAAAAAAATACTCGCTATTAGAAAGCGCATCTCCTCCATATTGTAAGTACTCGCCTTCTCCTGTACTTGAATCATCCGATACCATTCTTTACTGGGACAGACCAATCACTACTGATCGAACAGTTGATGATAACAGGCCGGATATTGTTCTAATCAACAAAAAGGACAAGAGGGCTTTTATAATTGACATCGCAGTGCCACTATCTCACAACATTAGAAAAACTGAGATAGAAAAATCCACAAAGTATGAAAATCTGGCATACGACTTGAAGAACCAGTGGAAACTGAGTAAGGTATATCTAGTGCCCTTCGTTATATCCGCCGAAGGCCTGATAAGTAAGAGATTTTCAAAGAACCTCGAGAGCCTCGGTATCTCGAGATCGATTAACATAGTGGAACAGCGTGCCGTGCTCTTGCAGACGTGGCACATTGTTCGTAAGATATTATGCTAGGGTGACAGGAGCTGAATTGTTTTTTCATCTTGGCATTGGAATGTCGGCCAGCATGAGCTGAGATTCTACAGTAAGGATGAGCAGAATAATGATAATAATAATATGAGAGATATCCTAAATCCAAATCCTTGAGGATGACTCCATTGACAAACATTTGTCTCTAAAGTGGCTTACCAATGGACTATTATATCCAGAAACAGAGGGCTTCGCGGCAGCTATTCAAGAGAAGGTTGTAAGGACAAAAAATTATGAAAGACATAGACTGCACATGGATGTTGTCGACAAGTGCAGGAAGTGCGGTGATGTGGGGGAAACAATTGAACATCTTATTGGAGGGTCTCCGGTCCTTGCCCCTAATGCTTACCTAGGCAGGCATAATCAGCTGGCGAAAATTATACACCAGCAAATCACTTTAAAGCACTCCCTATTTGATAAGATACCTCCACCATATTACAAGTACACGTCTTCCCCCGTACTTGAGTCAGCTGATACCATTATTTACTGGGATAAACTAATTACAACAGATCGGACTGTTGACTATAATAGGCCGGATATTGTTCTAATTAGCAAAAAGCAGAAGAGAGCTTTCATAATTGACATTCCGATACCACTCTCACAGCAGCAGAAAAATGAAATGGAAAAGGTCACGAAGTATGAAAATCTTGCATTTGACCTGAAAAATCAATGAAAACTCCAGAATGCGGAGGTGCTACCTTTTGTTATATCCGCCGAAGGTCTAGTAAGCAAAACCTTTTCCAAAAACCTGGAAATTCTTGGTGTTTAAACATCGATTATCACAGTAGGACAACGAGCAGTTCTCTTACAAACTTGCCACATTGTTCGTAAGGTACTAAGCTGAATGGGAGGAGCTGAACTACTTTCTCATCTTGCCATTGTAAGCCCGACCAGCCTAGGCTGAGATGATCGATGAATCATATTTGTGATAATAATATTTGGTCTTATGTTTGTTCTGGTATTTAAATATCCGGAAGGCACGTCCATTAGAAGGGACTTTGAGTCCGTGCTCCGTGAAGACATCTTTGAGTCCGTGCTCTCTCAAACAGTTCTCCAGAGGTGAGTATCTACCTCGATTGGAGGGTCTTCCTAATTTTGGTCTTGCGAGCTGCTTGCTGTCTGTATCTTCATTCGGTACAACTAAACCGTCCGAGGCGATGTTTCCAATTACTCATCCGCGTTCGCCCCGCGTTCAGCTGCCTTCAGAAGCAAGATATGTGAAAGCCACCATTATCAGCAGCGGTCCGCTTATTATTTTAAAACGCTACACTGTTTAGATTTAAAACCAAGTTATTTGACACAAAATATTTAAAGCATAAGCGCGTTAGTATCTGATATTATTTACATAGTGCTCTACAACTTCATGAGGGTTCCAAATCAAAGTTATAAGCTGTCGATAAATCTCGGTCAGTACTCTCTATATCAACCACTGGTGGAACGGACTTGGTGGAAGGCATCTGACTCTATCAAACCTCTACATACGTCCAAAAATTGAACATTCCACTTTTTTATTGATATTAAGTTTTTTTTTACTCGTTTACGTAATCATAATATTATTATACCTTGCCAAACAAAACTAAATTGATTTATTATTTTGGAGTGAAAAAATTACAATGTACCAATTGCTTTCAAAAGAAATTTAAAAATAAAAAGAACAACTTTCAATAAAACTAATAAGCAGTAGTTTCTCAATGGGTCTGCATCCATGCCTGCAGACGATTTGCCATGCCAAGGATTAAATGACGACCCAATGATTTGCACTTGTGGTATTATCTCCTATTCATTACGAGCAGCATCTCTTGGTAGTCGCAGAGTAAGAGGAGAATTGTTACGTTTCTTGATGTGTGTTTTCTTGTCCCAAGCATATTCAATGACATTCATGTCAGTGGAATTTACTGGCCATCCTAACTTGGTTATTCCCTCCTCTTCAAGAACATTTTGTACTGCTGCTGTTCAATGAGGAGGTGCCATCCATGAAAATAAATCCATCGCCCATTGCGCCTCGGAACGCGCGAGGAACGCACAACAAGATTTAAAACTTCCTTTATGTACACATCACCAGTAACTTTTCTCTCCAGGACCAGTAGAAGTGTCCATGTATCCCTCATAACACCATCCCAAAACATCATTCTCCCACCTTCAAATGGGATACGTGATTGAGCTGTTTCTGGTGGGGCTTGTCAACCTAGAGCTCTCCAAACTAATGTTTTTCGTGAATCAGAAACCAAGTCAATCTCGTCTCATCGGAGAACATCACGTTATTCCATTTTGGACTATGATCCACCATTTATCGAACCCATTACAATTTTGCATTTTTTGTTGAAGGTTTAGTTTGGGAACACGTAAAGGTGTTCTGCAATGTAAATATACTGCTTTCAGTCTGCGTGTTATGAAACATTAGATTTACGTCATGAATCATTTATCCTTTCAAGCCTAACAAGCCTCCTTGATATACCACTTATAGATTCAAGACGAATTCTTTGAGCTATTATTGATATCTACCTGTCTTGTGCAGCTGTTTTACATCATTTTCTGCCATTTCTGGGGCGATCGTTTACGTCATTTGTTTCTTGGAATTTTTTAAGAATTTTTGATACAGCGCTTTGGGAAACAAAACAAAAATTTCCGCTATATCACTTTGAATAAAACCCTGTTGTAACAAAGCAATTATTCTTAATGTGTTAAAATGATATATCAAGTTTCTAGGGATTTTTAAACGGATTGATTTAAAATTGAAAAGGAAGTGAAATAATGTGTAAATACCAGTTTTAATGAAATGGCAAAACATGGAAAAAAATCATTTAAAGAGGGACTAAAATAAATATCCATCACAATTTTTAGTTTATCATAGGCATCGATATCCTATTTGTAAATATTCCAAACTTTTAGACATATGTGTATTTTTTGGTTTAACTAAAGGCAAATTCCTTGTCAGATTTTGAAACACATTTTGAAACACATACTGAAACCATCGAAACTTCACCTTAGGCGCTAGGCCAATCTGACCCTCAATATAAAATGAGTATATGAGAGCGCATGTCAGATGTATGATATTAATGTAGGCTTCGATATTTTCGACTAAAGATAAATTCGCTTTAGTGTCTAATATATATATATATATATATATATATATATATATATATATATATATATATATATATATATATATATATATATATATAAGGGCAAAAATTGATATTCTCTTGGGCAATTGATATTTGGAGCGTTGTTGAATTTTTTTCATTAAAGACACTTGCATATTTTCTCCTGCAAAGATATTAATATTGTCATATTTGTTAATGTTGATTATATTTTAAATTCTGCTATGATATTATAATTTCCATAAAAACATCATTGTTAAATTAACTTAACTTGACGCTGACAATTATTAAAGCAACACTAACTAACACAATGTCAAAATTTAAATTAATGGGTGATATCTCAGAGCCCTTCGAAATTAAAACTGGAGTGACACAAGGGAATGGACTCTCGCCACTCATATTTAACTGTGTTCTAGAAAAGGTAATACAGGAGTAGCGTAAAAAAAGTCGGCCCTGAATATTGGCCAGCCCATTAAACTGGGGAGAACCAACATCAAAATGGATTGTCTGGCATTTGCTGATGATCTAGCAATTTTTGCTAAAGATATATTAACGGCACAAAAACAGATTGAAATCCTAAAAGAAACAGCAGAAAAGGTAGGACCCCAAATTTCCTTCGAAAAAGACACAATACATGACCTCGAACAGACTAAGAACACCATTTCTAAAAACTAAATATGGTAACATCAGACGAGTCTCTCAATTCAAATATTTGGGTGAAATAATAATAGAAAACGGATGGGGTGTTCTGAAGATGGTTTATAAATAAACAGAAACATACAAAAATAATTTATTAATAATTGACTGAAATTCCCAACAAAAAAAAAAAATTATATATAATATTTTCTTTTTACGTTTCTGTTATAATATACCAATTCTGAAACATTATTTTGTTTAAGGTAAACGTTAAACGTCAATTTACCCTTCAGCCAAGCATGATAATGTATCTAAAATTTAGTTAATTAAGTACCCGGAGCATTTTTCGAACATGTTCTGTAAGAACGGATTTGTGAATATGTATTAAGTATAAGCTAAACTGAAATTTTACTATGTATTATGCATCATGATATGTTTTATGCATCAAAACTACCTTGAACCCAAACAAAATTAGTATAATTGAATATGTTTTTTAAATACCTTTCAAATGAGGTGTCACTTGCCATACGATCCCATTGAAAATTATTTTTCACAATAGCACTGTGACGCCATCTATGATGATTACTTTATTAGCTATTACTAAAAAAGGAGTTTACGTCCAGTCATTTTTACATTCCAAATTTTAATTAGTTTAAGTATAACTGTTCAAAAGATAAAAGGGGTGGATGGAACTTTTGGCTAGCACTTTTTGCTATAATATATATATATATATATATATATATATATATATATATATATATATATATATATATATATATATATATATATATATATCATCAGCCCAAATCGATCCACTGCAGGATGAAGGCCTCTTCAGCATGCTTCCAACCTTCACGGTCATGGGCTTTCCTCTGCCACTCGGGTCCAATATACTTAACGATGTCATCAATCCATCGTGCTTTCGGTCTTCTTCGCGGACGTTTGCGATCAAGCGGTATCCACTCCAGGATTGCCTTGGTCCATCTGTCGTCCCATCGCCTCGCTATATGGCCTGCCCATCTCCATTTCAACTATTTTACTCTTCCAATGATGTCACAGACTTTTGTTTGTTCCCTGATCCATGCGCAGGACTTTCTGTCTCGTCTTGTAATGCCAAGCATACATCTTTCCATTCCCCTCTGTGCCATCCGAAGTTTTTGAATTGATTGCGATGTGAGTGTCCAGGTTTCACTTACGTATGTCATAACGGGTAGAACGCACTGATCGAATACTTTTCTTTTCAGGCAAAGTGGGAGTCTGCTCTTAAACACTATGTTGAGCCTACCAAATGCCTGCCAGCCACATTTAACACGCCGTTCCACCTCCCGGGCGGTATTCCCCTCCATGGAAATCCTCTGCCCAAGATATATAAAGCTGTCCACAATCTCTAAATCCCTTCCTAGAACTGAAATTCTTCTGTCCTGAGCGAAGTTATTGAACATAACCTGACTCTTTTTCAGGTTTATTTTCAAGCCAAATGGTTCGCCAGCCCTTTGCAGTTCTTGTATGCGTCTTTGCAGCTCCTCTGGGTCTTGTGTAATGAGAATAATATCATCTGCAAATCTAAGATGGTTTAAGTTTGCACCATTGATCTTTACACCATCCTGTTCCCAATCCAGTTTACGGAATACTTCTTCAAGGCCAGCCGAGAAAAGAATAGGCGATATTGCGTCACCCTGCCGTACACCTCGTTCTATATTAATTCCCACTTCAAGATCATCAAGGTGAATTGTGGCTGTAGCTCCATCATATATCGATTCTAATAGGTTTACATAGGCTCTCTCTACACCTTGGCTAAGCAGTGCATCCATTATCGCATGCTTTGAGATGGAATCAAATGCTTTTTCGTAGTCGATAAAAGCCAAGCACAGTGGCATGGTGCATTCGTTGTGCCTTTCTATGACCTGCTGTACAACCTGGATGTGATCCATTGTACTGAATCTACTTCTGAATCCTGCTTGTTCTCTTGGTTGTGCGTCATTCAATTTTTTTAATATTCTTTTAGAAATTATCTTAGTGAAAACTTTGTACATCACTGATAGGAGGCTTATTGGACGGTAGTTCTTTAAATCTTCCTGTGCTCCTTTTTTTATGTAAAAGGATCAGTTCTGCATTTTTCCATAAGTCAGGTACTTTTTGTTCTTTGAGGCATTTTGAGTATAATTTTGCCAGTGTTTTATGTAACGTCCGACCACCAGCTTTTAGCATTTCGACAGTTACACTATCCTTTCCTGGAACCTTGCCGTTCTTCATCAATTCTATAGCATTTGTTACTTCCTCCACTAGGATATCTGGCATTATATATTGTTCTTCCGAGGGTATTGCTGTCCCTGACTGGCTCTGATCTTCATATAACTGGGAATAAAACCTTCTGACAATCTCTAACATTTGGGTACGCGTCCTGCACACTGTGCCATCCTCACGCTTTAAAGCATATATTTACGTTCTTTTGTTTCTCAGCTTCTGTTTAGCTTTGTTAATTCCTTTGTTTTCTTCCAGGGTTTTTTGCACTAGCTGCATATTGAATCGGCGCGTGTCCTCTCTGATACGTTTTCTTATAGTTTTGCAGAGCTCAGTGTACTCGACCCTGCCAAAAGGACTACCTGCATTTCTCATTGCTCGCCGTTTCTTCATTAAATCAATGGTCTCACTGGAGATTTTTGTTTGTTTGAGACATTTTTCCTCTGGTGCTATTGAAGCAGCCGTTTGAAGTACATTGTTGGCGATTTCTTCATATTGAACTGATGTTTCCACGTCCTCTGGATCTTGTAATGCAGCAAACCGGTTTGACAAAGCAATCTCAAAATCGCTTCCTCTCTCCAGCAGTTTTCCAGAATCCACCTTGTCCTTCTTTGATCTTACCATTCTTTCGCGCTCTTTTCGACAGTCAATCCGAACCCTTGCTCGTACCATTCGGTGGTCACTTCCAACATTAAAATTGTTGATATTTGAACTCATGATATTTTTTATTTTTAAATTAAATCGACTTTGACATATAGCCATGGTAGACCTAATCACTATTTTATTTTTAACTTTTAGGTTACATTTACTATAGTTACGCGGTTTTTTTACTTGGATTTTAGGTGTTTAAGAAGTGTAGATGCCTGCATACGGCAGTATGAAGCATGCGTTCGTAAGTACAAGAGATAATATCGTTCGAAATAAATAATAATCGTTCAATACATTTTTTTGACAATTTCCGATGCCTAAACAAAAATGTTTTGAATAAAAGGGACTGAAACAATTTCTTGACAAGGTGGCGTTTACTTTCAGCATTCTTTTTTCAGCAGTTACGCGATAAGGACAAAATGATAAGTAAAAATAATAATAAAATCTTGAATTACTGAGCCGTAATATTTACACTCTAATTATTTTATTATAAATTATTAAATTACTTTATCGTAAGAGTTTTCGTTTTAGAAGTTGCCACGCAAATGCCCGGTTAATGGCAATATGGGATACTTCTAATTCCACTGGAAGTTTTTTAATGTCTGTTGTAGGATGTACAGCTACAACTGTTCTTAACACGTCGCCATCAAGATACTGCGGACGACCTGACCTTTTCCTGTGTTCAAGCCTCATGTCTCCTTCCCCAGAACTTTTTTGAACAAGAGCTGAGCGGTGACATGACACTTTCTTCCTCTGCTTCACAAATCTCATAAGGGGCGTCAGTCGTTTTGAAACATTTTTCAAAATAATGACAAAAGAATTAGTTTCCCGAAATATTTGACTCATTTTAGTAGAATCATTTTGAAGTAGAATCACCTTAACCAATTCACTGAAGAAGGGATGTTTATTTATCGGAGCAAAAGGTTGAAATCTTATGTTCCTTTTTATTATAAATTTTGAAACACATATCTTGATATTTTCAAGCCTATGCCCATAACTGACTTTCCCAAGGAAATATTTACGCCTTTAACAAGGATATATGTGATTGATTTTACCACTGGGAAAGTACAAAACACTACCAATACGGTAAAGCAAATATTTGCCAGCATAACATTGACACTTATCGCCTGTGAACATATTTCCAACGACGGTGAATAAATTTAAATTTATCCGCCACATCAGAAAGGTCTCTGGCACTCTGTTCATGTGTGAAATTAGCTAGGGAGATCGTAAATATATCGATTGCAGGAACAGAAGTGTTATATATGGGAGATTTTACTTATAATATTCAGTAACTTGCATGGGGCTGTATTTTAACAGATGTTGTTAAAGGAATAATTTTTTACAAATCATAGTTATATATCGATTTGTCCAGAGTTTTTTTAAGAAAACAAAAAAGTCATAAAATGTATGTATTTTTTTACTCCATCATGCAATTATTATTTGCAACTGGTAGTATTTACAGCATCCATAATGCCTTTTTAGCAAAAATCCTAAATCCAGAGTAAATTTAATACCAAAAAAATCTTAACAAGTTGTTTATATATTTTTCTCTGTTTAGAAACAATTCTCATTTCGTTAGAATGTTGAGGAAAAAAAGGAGAGAAGGATTAAACAAAAATGTACGGTAATTTTAAAGTGGTTGAGACTCATAATGACGTTTACAACAATACTTATCGGATGACTGAGAGCTAGCCAGAGAGCGCTGTTAAGCTCGCGTACAAATTTTGCCACGCTTAGCCCTGACCAAGGAAAATATTTACGCCTTTAACAAGGATATATGTGATTGATTTTACCACTGGGAAAGTACAAAACACTACCAATACGGTAAAGCAAATATTTGCCAGCATAACATTGACACTTATCGCCTGTGAACATATTTCCAACGACGGTGAATAAATTTAAATTTATCCGCCGCATCAGAAAGGTCTCTCGCACTCTGTTCATGTGTGAAATTAGCTAGGGAGATCGTAAATATATCGATTGCAGGAACAGAAGTGTTATATATGGGAGATTTTACTTATAATATTCAGTAACTTGCATGGGGCTGTATTTTAACAGATGTTGTTAAAGGAATAATTTTTTACAAATCATAGTTATATATCGATTTGTCCAGAGTTTTTTTAAGAAAACAAAAAAGTCATAAAATGTATGTATTTTTTTACTCCATCATGCAATTATTATTTGCAACTGGTAGTATTTACAGCATCCATAATGCCTTTTTAGCAAAAATCCTAAATCCAGAGTAAATTTAATACCAAAAAATCTTAACAAGTTGTTTATATATTTTCCTCTGTTTAGAAACAATTCTCATTTCGTTAGAATGTTGAGGAAAAAAAGGAGAGAAAGATTAAACAAAAATGTACGGTAATTTAAAAGTGGTTGAGACTCATAATGACGTTTACAACAATACTTATCGGATGACCGAGACCTAGCCAGAGAGCGCTGTTAAGCTCGCGTACAAATTTTGCCACGCTTAGCCCTGACAAATCGGACAGTAGGGATGAATTATTAGCATAAAAAGAAAATAAAACAACAAATAAAATTACTTGTAAAAGAATTTTAACGCTGCCCCGGCACCTGACCTTCTCCTTAGTTTGGGGTTTCAAATCTCAAAAGGAGTATCCATAAGGCTGCTGTTCAAACCAACCCATAAAAGCTGTTGAAATACGTTCAAAGCAGTTGAAATACATTCAAAGCCGTTGAAATACGTTAAGCTGGAGTATTACGCCATGGAAACCCTTTACTACTAAGCTCAATGGGAAAGGTAACATTTCACTTCCACGATGCATACAACGAAACCGCGGTGGTAATCTCCCACCAAAATAGCCTCGCGTCTAGAAATTGCCATGAAAGAGCGATAGACCCAAGAAAGGTCGGAGGAAAAATGGAATAACATGCATTTAATTAGTTGAAATAAAATTTGATACTTCTGTCTCCTAACGAACTCCAAGACCCAACCAGATTCAGCTCAGTAACATTTTTTTACATTGTTTACTATTTTAGAATGAGAGATCATTAACCTAAAAGTCCTGACTGGACAACAGCTGCCACGCCATAAAAAAAGGTTAACAAATATAGAACCAACAGGATCCAACCAATTATTGTGAAAACTATAAAGAATGGGAAAATCAATCATCGCCCAAGAAAAAGGTATCAAATAGGGGAAATAAATGTGAGGTTACAAGGAATGTGAAACCCATGATCACGAATTGTGGTCCTCGAGAACACAAATATAGATCTACAAATAAATAAAATTGCTGTGTGTAACTTTTATTTAAATATTGTAGAGCCTGGTCGCTGAAATGTAGCTCTTTCCTCTAATGATTAAATATAATATAGAATAAGAGGCTATTTAAAATTATGGGTTACTTTATTATGGTCAGTAAGATGGATGGGGCAAAACATTCCAGTTGAAGCTCATCAGTCTGTGTTAGGTCCTAGTTAAAACTAGTGGTCGTGCATGGTGATAATGAGACAAAATACCTTTCCTATTTTCTTTAATGCCAGCCTTCAGCTGATCCAATTGTAAACAGTAGAGGTTGCTGTGAGAGAAGGTCAAGGAGTATGGGTCCCTTTCAATTCCACCACATGCAACGAATAATTTTCTTCGGATGAAAGTCGTCTATCGCTGTACTTACCACTGATCCTATTACCCCTACAACATTTCTCGTTACACGTTGTTGTATACAATCCACTTTTACCATCAGCATTAAAAATGGAACCTCAGAAATTATTTTTTAGAAAAAAATCAGACGAAAAGATTCGGATATGCAGATTTCGCTCACTAAGTTTGTGAGGGAGGTACACATGTTAGCAACAGACATAAAAAAAATTCATATTCTCAAATATACCAGAGGAACTAATATAATTTAAATAAATATTATTAATCCAAAACAAGCAAATGGGTGCAAGCTTTAAAAGAGCAACTAATGGAAAATCCCTACAAACTGTCCGGACCAGTCAAAAATGTTAATATTTAATTAACTAATATTTATTATTATTATTCAGATATGGGCCCTGGTGGACCACGCGAAGCACAATTAGAGGCGTTTGTTGTCGTTAGCCTTCCTTTGCGCCCATACTGATTTCATTCTTTCACTATGAGCTTTTTTTTCCTTTCGTTAGGTCAAGTTATTCCGGTCTTCCTACATTTTTCGCTCTGGCCAACCTAGCAAACGTTAACCTTGTGTCTGAAACAGTTTCTATCCTGAATTTCACTTTGCATAATATTTGCTGATCTTAGGTCATCTTTAATTACAGCTATCTATTTAATTGTTTCTATTTTAGCTCTACTCCTATTTTCACTCTCCTATCAAATTCAACTATTTGTCTAGTTAGCCTACTCGAATTCATCCGTTTTATGTGTCCGAAAAACTTAAGTCTTCTTTTTCTCATATCACTATGTATATCTGCGTATTGTTTGATTTCTTGGTTTTCTCGAAGTCGATATGTTGTGCTATTTATTTGTTTGGGGTGTAAGATTTTTCTTATGATTTTTCTTTCTTCCTTTTCAATCTCCTCGATGTCTTTATTTCTCTTCAAAATGAGCGTTTTTGCGCCATATAGACATTATGGCTTAATAGCTGTATTGTAATATCTCAGTTTTGTTTTTCTAGATATGCATTTTTGTTGTAAATATTTTGTGTAAGTCGCAATGCAGTTTCAATTTTTGACATCTACCCTTATTGGCCGCTTTTTCCAACCCGTTTTCCATGATTATTTCACCCAAATATTTAAATTGAGAGACTCGTCTGATGTTACGATATATTGTTTTGAAAAATGGTGTTCTTAGTCTGTTGCAGGTTATGTATTGTGTCTTTTCAAAGAAAATTTGGAGGAAAAAAAGGAATCCTACCTTTTCTGCTGATTCTTTTAGGATTTCAATCTATTTTTGTACCGTTAATATATCTTGAGTCAAAATTGCTAGATTATCAGGAAACGCCAGGCAATCTATTTTGATGTTGGTTCTCCCCAGTTTAATGGGCTGGTCAATATTCAGGGCCGATTTTTTTACACGACTCTTCTGTATTACTTTTTCTAGAACACAGTTAAAAAAGAGTGGCGAGTCCATCTCCTTATCTCACTCCAGTTTTAACTTCAAAAGGCTCTGAGATATCACCCATGAATTTAACTTTTGACCTTGTGTTAGTTAGTGTTGCTTTAAAAATTGTCAGCGTTTATAGATCTATTCCTTGTTCTTTCAAGATTTGGAATAAAAATTCGCGGTCATTAGAATCATATGATCAATATAGTTTTTGATGTCTTAGAATGAACTTTAGATTCAGGATCTGTTCCGGCCAGGACCTAATACTAATATTTGTTAATAATTATTCATATATAACACAACAAAGCATGTATTAAATATCGAGTAATGCCATTTCTAGGATTAATAAGCAATTTTAAATTAATAGGATCTTAGGATATATCAAATTTGTTTAAGTTTATTCCAATGGCACAATTTTATATATTTTTTACTTATTATACTAACTGTTAATGCCTGTATCTTTTGCGTCATATAATTTCAATCAAATACCGCTGGATTGCTACTGTATTGGTATAATTATAAAATCACTATTCATGCTTCTTGGAGTTCTATTTCATTTCATCCTACACTATTTCCTTTCTAAGATAGGATCAAGTTGTATATTTTTAACATACACGTGCTTGACATAGATTCAAGCTGGTTATTATAAACCCACACAGCCTTTAGAATTTTCTTTACAACATTAGTTTATTGTATGTTGATACTTTTGATTTTATTCAAAAGCCAATTCACTTATTCACCAGCCTGGGTTTTGGAACCCTTGAAACCTATATAATAATCGTTATAGTTTGCATAGTAATCATCTCCTGATGATAATTTCTTGACTAGCGAAACGTGTAACAAGTAGTTTCAATGCAATTTGGTGTGAGCGGAAAACTCATGATTGCGTTTTTTATTATTAAATTTAATTGACATTGGCATTGAACTAATATGACTGCTTAATATCTTCTACTGCTAAAATTGCTATATCATAATCTAATCAAGTTATCAATATATCGTCGGTATGTTCAAAATTAGTACGGTACTAAATCCTACATACTGCCTTGCTACACACAAGCATTGATGCATCTCAACTCACAATAATCATCTTAGAATTAATATTAGATTATGAAATAATTACATTGGTTCACAAAATCTGTTTAGTTTCTGTGACTTGAAACAAAACATGTTATATGTTATGTAAAGTTTGATTTAAAAGATCTTTTGTTTTCGACGATTTCGATATTAATGTCCTGTAACAACCGGCAAGTAAACTGGGGCTTCATTTTCTTGACATCGCTTTTTCGTTAGACAAATGTCTTCTGTTAGAGAAATGTTTACGTCACCTTGAAGGAGATTCCATCATTTTAATGTGGAGAGAAGAAGCGACTGTGATTTGGATATTTTTAAATCTGAAAATAAATCATTAATTTAAGACTGTGTAATCAGATGTTGAATATCTCGGAACATTAAAAAAGGATTATTTGCGATTTCCTCTAGAAATTCTATATGACCACTTGCCACCAATCGCCTGATTTAGGTTCTTATTCATACAGAGTCCAAAATTCTGATGATTTTGGAATTGGAAGTTCATCACTCTGTTTACACTTTGTTTCTATAGCTACTATATTCGAGAGGAAAAAGTAGGAATCTATGGTGTTTCGGTTTTCTCCAAATCATTAGCACGACAAATCGCATTTTACAATTTGCACATTTTAATGAACCTGCCAACAATGTTAGACATATTTTACTACATATAAAGGATGTCCCAACAGGTTTTTCAGGATTTAACTTTAGCGCCGTTTTTTTAAAGATTTAACTAGAAATTTTTTATCTCGCAGAATCTTTATATCTAAAGAACGTGTTAAGCGGCCTCTAGACGTTCAATATTATGGTCAATATATTGCACAATAATGCATATTGTACAATAATATTGACTGTCTGTAGCTTATATTGAAATCATCATCATCATCATCAGCCCGTATCGATCCACTGCAGGATGAAGGCCTCTTCAGCATGCTTCCAACCTTCACGGTCCTGGGCTTTCCTCTGCCACTCGGGTCCAATATACTTAACGATGTCATCAGTCCATCGTGCTTTCGGTCTTCTTCGCGGACGTTTGCGATCAAGCGGTATCCACTCCAGGATTGCCTTGGTCCATCTGTCGTCCCATCGTCTCGCTATATGGCCTGCCCATCTCCATTTCAACTGTTTTACTCTTCCAATGATGTCACAGACTTTTGTTTGTTCCCTGATCCATGCGCAGGACTTTCTGTCTCGTCTTGTAATGCCAAGCATACATCTTTCCATTCCCCTCTGTGCCACCCGAAGTTTTTGAATTGATTGCGATGTGAGTGTCCAGGTTTCACTTCCGTATATCATAACGGGTAGAACGAACTGATCGAATACTTTTCTTTTCAGGCAAAGTGGGAGTCTGCTCTTAAACACTATGTTGAGCCTACCAAATGCCTGCCAGCCACATTTAACACGCCGTTCCACCTCCCGGGCGGTATTCCCCTCCATGGAAATCCTCTGCCTAAGATATACAAAGCTGTCCACAATCTCTAAATCTCTTCCTAAAACTGAAATTCTTCTGTCCTGAGCGAAATTATTGAACATAACCTGACTCTTTTTCAGGTTTATTTTCAAGCCAAATGGTTCGCCAGCCCTTTGCAGTTCTTGTATGCGTCTTTGCAGCTCCTCTGGGTCTTGTGAAATGAGAATAATATCATCTGCAAATCTAAGATGGTTTAAGTTTGCACCATTGATCTTTACCCCATCCTGTTCCCAATCCAGTTTACGAAATACTTCTTCAAGGCCAGCCGAGAAAAGAATAGGCGATATTGCGTCACCCTGCCGTACACCTCGTTCTATATTAATTCCCACTTCAAGATCGTCAAGGTGAATTGTGGCTGTAGCTCCATCATATATCGATTCTAATAGGTTTACATAGGCTCCCTCTACACCTTGGCTAAGCAGTGCATCCATTATCGCATGCTTTGAGATGGAATCAAATGCTTTTTCGTAGTCGATAAAAGCCAAGTACAGTGGCATGGTGTATTCGTTGTGCCTTTCTATGACCTGCTGTACAACCTGGATGTGATCCATTGTACTGAATCCACTTCTGAATCCTGCTTGTTCTCTTGGTTGTGCGTCATTCAGTTTTTTTAATATTCTTTTAGAAATTATCTTATTGAAAACTTTGTACATCACTGATAGGAGGAAATTATTATATTGAAATATTGCACAATATATTGAGTCAATCAAAAAAGTTTCATATTTATTGTGCAATATGATGTTAACTGATAAATATTGAATCGTCTGTGATATTTCACAATAATGGTTCATTTCTGTCTCCGCAGTCAAGTAGTGAACATCAGTAAGATATTGGTTTTTTGATCGAGATGGCTACGAAAGATAAAATAAGTAAAGAAGAAGAGAGAAAATTTATTTTGGAGTCTATTGAATTATGGCATAGCTTACCAGCTTAGACTGATTTTTTTAATGGGAAACCACACTATGTTAGAGATGGTTTATATACTCTTCATAGCTGTGCGGATCTCAGATACGAGAATCGCTGGTCGTTTACGACCTTTTTCATGCTCCAAGTCGAGGTAAAAATTTGCATTTTTATTGCCAAAAAATGACCGGTTGTTTTTCACATCTTCAGTGTTAAAAGATTTTCCATTGAAATAATTTTCGAAGGAGCAAGATAAATAGTAGTCCAAGAGTGTGATATCCGATGAGTAGGGTAAATTTAGCAAAACATTCCAATTGAAGCTTAACAATTTTTGCCGATTCTGATTTAAACGTGTGGGCGTGCATTGTCATGATGAAACACGACGCCTTTCCGGTTTGAAAATTCTGACCGGTTTTCTTTAATTATTGCGTTCAGCCGATTTAAATGTAAATACTAGAGGTCCGTGTTGACGGTGTGTTTGCCTGCAAAAAACTTAAAGTGTATGGGTCGTTTCGAATCCCACCAAATGCTAATCATAATTTTCATCATGAAGGTTAAACCTCTGACCCTGGCTACCGCTATGATATATTTCATTGCACATTGCTGTACTGAATCGACTTTTCACGACCAGTTACCATTAACTTATGGAGCTTAAGATTTTTTTTTCAGTAAAAGGTCGAACGAACAGATTCGGTCCAGCAGATTTCACTCAATAAGTTTGTAAAGGACCTAGAGATCGTATTGGCAGACATACCAATTTTTTTCACATTCTCAAAAATGGACTAAACAATATTTAACTTATTTGCTTTCTCACGGGCCGTAGTGCGTAGATCTTCGGCTATTACGTTCTTTAATTCATCGACATCAATGCTTGAAGAAAGGTCAAAGCAATGCCGATCTTCCATGTCAAAATCTCTGCCCCTGAACCAACCGAACCAATTTACACCACCTCCTCAAAAGATTTCTTTCTGTATACGGCACAAATCCTGTTTCTTGTTTGAACAGTGTTCTTGTCCTTTTCGATATAAAAACAACCATAATGCGGCGTAAATGCGAGTCATCGATCAATATTTTCTATTTGAATTAACTTGACTATTCAACGTTGTAAATAACACAGGAATTACTAATATGTAACTAAACATTACTAATCTAGTACAGATTTTTCTTTACAAGCGTTAAAAGAAAAAGTAATGAAAAATCGCTATGAACCCCTTATATCTCAGAAATTATTACTTCCCATTAAAAATTTGTTACAAAACACATTTTAATCGATTATATACCTTTATTCAAGAAATTTATAGTAATGGATTCAAAATGTTCTTGTAAATTATATTAAATTTAATTTCGTTGATAGTTGCTGAGTTTTATTAAATCAAACAATTATCTACTGTGATCTTAAAAAGAGTTATTAATTTTGTTATTTCCACAAAATCGCAAACATTGTATAAAACTTTCAATTTATTAGCGATTTTTTGGTATACAAGCAAATTATGTTTTTTTATGTTAAACAGAAACACATTAACTTCTCAGATTATTTAGCAACTGAACCCTTAAGTTAAGTCCATAGATTATCATCACGTGAACTCCGGACTACGGTCATCGGCTACTGCTTAATCTCGCTTAATGTCGCTTAATCGAGCAACCAACCCTTGTCTCGTACTTAAAAATGTATACCCTCAAGATAAATAATAAAGCTAAGCGTGATGTTTCCAATAATGGTTACACATTCCACATGACAAAACATGTATACCCTCAAGAGGATTACCAATTTGTGAGTGACTAACGTAACTAGTTTGAAGACATCCGGCTTTATCCAATTTGGGGATTCCTTGTCGAATTTTACACTCATGCTTATTAAAATGCACTGCATAAACCTGACCTTCCCTTAGGCGGTCATCCATCCCCATCATTGGATTATAGAGGATACATCCAGCCGGTCTCAACAACAAATTGAAAATAGATCCCAAATTGAATAGATATACGAGGTGCATAAATAAAGCAATGGCCAGAACTTGTCCAGAGATTGCTGTGACGGGTCGCGCATGGCTGCTGTGACCACTGATAGGCCCAAAATATCCAATCTATAAGATTTCATCTCTTTCATAGTTTGAGCTAAGCGTGATGTTTCCAATAATGCTTACACATTCCACATGCCAAAACGAATATTGTCCTTGTACCAGCCAAAGTCGTCAACAAATGATCCGTCTGGTTTATTGATTTTGAAATTTTTGTAATATGGTGATTTAAGACAGAATTGATTATTGACCAAACCTATTCGATCTTGATGGTAGGGCTACCACCTTGAGGCCTTCAGGCATGCTTGGTTTATTGTCAGGGTATTCTTTCCCTTAACTGAAGGGTTTCAGATTTGAAGTGCCAGAAACTCGAATTTTGCCCGACCGATTCTGGGCCATACTTTTCGGTTTAGCGGCCATATCCGGTTGGACTTGTAGGTACTTAATGACGACACCAGCTCAGCACCGAGTGTTTCCACCTACATCCTCACCAGCCTTGGTACTCTTTTGATTACTCGCCCCGGTTATGCGAGAATCTTAATCAGCACGGAAGCAGGACAAGCTTAAGCTCTCATACGCGATAATTAGTCATCGACAACGAAAAATACCTTTCGACGGAGAAGTGTTGACACAATGGAAACTTTTGAATGATTGTATACTCCATAGCTTTTAATATATGCTGTGAACTAAAGTTTGTTTTACGAAACTATGACTTATATGTTTTCAAACTCATGATCAATTGCGTTTGAATACAGAATAATTTCATCATTAATTAACATTGATATGATTGACTTCAGTAACGGATAACTATTATAAAATACTGTCAAAACGGTAAAGCAAATATTTGCAGGAATAAGATTGACACTTATCTGGTGTGCGCATATTTCCATCGACCGGCGATGAATTTAAATATATCTCTCTCCTCTGAAGTATCTCTTGCAGTGGGTTCATATGTTAAATTAGGCCACAAAAATCAGAAATTCAAATTACCGAACTTTAAAATTTTAGTTATGATTTTATAGTAAATATAGTAAATTGTATATAAAAATGTCACAAAACTTTTCCATTTAAATCATCGGTAGTAAAAGGTTTTGAGAAGTCAATATTTACAACTGTTATTAAATTTATTTTGTAAAATATTTATTAAAATATAGGGAGATCGAAAAATAATCAAAATTTCTTCGATGAGCTTATTCACAGTCAGTTTGTGATGAGATATGGCCACGCAAACGCGGAAGTTTTGTTGTTACGTTCAAGCTTGATTGTAAATTTTATTTTTCGGTTAAAAAGTTTTTGTTCTACTATGGAGAAAAGAAGGCAAGGCCAACTATAGAAGAAGCACACTTACATTCGATCAAGGAATGAAGGCGAACGATACGGGGATGTTCTGAAACTAAACAAGTGTCATAGATGGTTTAAAAAGTTTAAACATGGAAATAGGAATCTCAAAGATGCCGCACAAAAGGGACGACCCTAAAAATTCGATGATGATATCCTGAAGGTGATGGTGGATTCGGATCCTCGTCAAACAACTGAGGAATTATCACTGAAGAGTGGCTGTCCATGGTCTACAGTTCAGGATCATCTTCGTCGCATAAGAAAATTGTACAGGCAAGAAATTTGGGTTCCTCATGAATTGACGGAGACGGTATTCGATCAACGACGTACCATCTGCGCCTCTCTTGTCTCGATATGAAGCCGATTCGTTTTTGCGACGAATTATAACTGGAGATGAGAAGTGGGTGCTATACAAGAATTCTTTATGAAAAAGACAATGGCTTTCTTGCGGAGAAGCACCTGTTCCGGCACCTCGGCCATCACTAACAATAAAGAAGGCCCTTGTTGGTGTGTGGTGGAATTTGTCTGGAATCATACACTATGAATTGCTTGAACCTGGTCAGACCGTTACACAGTCAGTATATTGTGAACAACTCGAGCTAATAAAGCAAAAGCTCATAAAAAACGATTTGTTCTGATCAATAACAAAAAAAAGTATCCTTCAATACGATAACACGAGGCCTTACGCTGCAAAAATAACACATGGAAAAATAAGAGAGCTTAGATTGGAACTTTTACCTCATCCACCCTATTCACCAGATCTCGCGCCGTCGGATTACCACCTTTTCAGGTTTGGAAGCATACGTTAAGAGGTAAAAAATTTAACAATGTTGGAGGAGTGAGAAAACGCACTTGGAAAAGTTTTTCAATAAAAAATTCAAAAAAAAACTTTTTTAAAAAGGGAATCGAACAACTGCCTTTATACTGATAAAAAGTGTTAGAAAATGATGGAAATTATTTTGTTGACTAGTATTTAAGATTTCTTTAATAAATAAACGTTTTGCGCCAACAAAAAAAAATACTTTTCGGTCCCCCTAATACTTTCGAATTAGCATTATAAGAGGTATGTAAATAAAGTAAAGAAACTGGTGTAACATTCGATCTGGCAAGGCTGTTGGTTTCCATTTGAAAAGGAGGCTGATTAACATCTGATGCGTGTTCAGAATGTTTGAGCTACTTAAAGCTATTTGGTGGTCGCTACCAATTATTTTCATGAACTGAATTTTTCTAATGCGTTCGGAAAACTTCAATAAGCCTGCAGAAACAGTGTTTTTTCAACGGCCTAGGTTTTTGGTTTAAGGCATTATCAGAAGGCCGAGACTAGATCGAAGGTGAACCTCACAGCGGAAAGTCTTTACCTGCAAGATGTAGTGAAAATATTTACAGAATCCTAGATCTTGTGCATTTTGATCGTCGGTTGACAGTTCGAATAATCAGGAAAGAGTTAAATCGAAAATGATTTCGAAAGTATTTCAAAGGAGCAAGACGACAGCAGGCGGGAAACATATCTAGACTTTTTAGGCGGATTAAAAATTATTCAAAATTATTCGGTTCATTACAGCTTACGAGTTTTGAATTGTTGAATACGTCCTAAAAACGAATCGTCTTAACACACTCCATCCTAACTAAAGCCAAAGAAAGACCGAATAAGCGTATCAACGATCCAAATCATGCTAATTTGCTTTTTTGATAGCCAGGGAATCGTTCACAAGGAATTTGTGTCCCCAAACTAGCATTTTTAACGAGAACTTCTTGAAAGGCTTCGAAAAACTGCTATTCGTGTGAGATCAGACATCAAAAACACCTGGGTGCTGCATAATAATATGCTTTGCCACAATGCGATTTCAGTTAACAAGTTTCTGACAAGAAAAAACATCACTGTGGCTCCACAGTTCGCTTATTCACCCTACTTGACTCAAAGAGACTTTTTCCTTTTCACAATATTGACAATTTACCATTTTGTGATATTGGACAACATTGAAAAGATAGTATCCTACCAACTGAACGCGATTCCAGTATCTGAGTTCCAGTACCGCTATGGTACACCCCGTCTCTAGCGCTGTGTGGCTTCCTATTGAAAATATTTTGAAAGAGCCATTGAAGAACTGTAATTATATTTGATTAATATATATATATATATATATATATATATATATATATATATATATATATATATATATATATATATATATATATATATATATATACTAGCTGTACCCGCCCTCTTCGCTGGCCATTTAAAATTAACATTATTATTTATTGTCATTATTACTCTTCTCTAGTCTTAAATCAAGCTTACATATAGTGCCCTCAAATATAGTATTTAATCTTCCTAACATTTAATCTTCGTCGTCTATCTCATCTTCTTCGATGATAGTTTCGATTGGCCGCAAATCGTTAATGAGCCCCATGTACTTATTAGTTAAAACGACATCTTCTTCATTGCACCGAATGATGTCATTTAGAAAACATTGTTGTAAGGTCTGATAGATTTTAAAAATGCATTTGATTTTACATGTGTCCCATGGAGTAGCGATTTTAATAGATCTGGAAATTGTCGCAAAGGTTCAGTTTTATTTTGCCAGCTGAACAGCATAAACCTTCACATTCACCAATCCACTTTAATGCTTTACAATAACTACAAATTTTTGTCATTGAACTTAATTTTGATTCTTGTTTATAATCATCTGTAAGATCATACGAAAAACCGATTGTTCCTTATGGTTCTGATTTGTTCCTTATGGTTCCTTTTATACCTACTTTTCAGATTATTTCCGTTAATGCTATATTGAAACATTTTGTTGAAAGAGTGTCTTCTTGTCTTACTCCCATCTTGATTTTGATGTTTTACGATTCCCCTTCCTTGATTACTTGAATTACTGTTGCTTGTGAGTGTCCGATCGTCATCTTTATTGGTCATTTTAAATCACGGAAACCATTTTAACAATGTCTGTTTTTTTGTGGACCATCCCGTATAGTTGTGTAAAAGGTTGTTAGAGTATATTTTGATATCCAAATCCCTGTCTAAATATAATAAATTATCCCACATTTATAACAATTGTGTATTACCCCAAGGCAGGTGCGATTGATTATATAATCAATTAATCATTGATAAATATTATAAACACCCACATTTAGTTAATATTTGTGAGCCTTAATTATATCAAACCGCTTATTACTATCATAGATTAGGATATCCAGTTAATATCGTAAATACACATTATAACTGACGTTGTTATTGATTAATAAAAAAACCAGTGAGGTGCGTGTTTTGATAATTTTTAGAACAATCCATACTCGTTATTGGCGTTTTCGGTATTGGCAGACTTAGGATTTGCGATTATAACTCATGAGTTCACGTAATAAATTTCTATATTTACGGTATGGCATTAACCCCTTCTTACATAAACGAACGGCTGGATTTTCTTAAGTGTCAAAAATAAGCGTTCTGTTCTAAGTTATGTGTTATTTGGAACATATTCCTAAGTTATAACAGATTCGGTCCTTAAATAATACAATGTTGAATGATGTTATTTCCGGGGTGAAAGGCGAAATTCAAAAACCATGGTGAGGACGTTATCTTACTCATCAATTTCTGATAAGTAAGATCAGACCACATCCTTTAAATTTAACACATCCTTAAATTAAATAATTCAGTTTTTAGAAGAATTTGCGTAAGTGACAATCGACTGGTCGACGAAATCCTTATATTTATGGCCGACAAAATATATATGGAATGCCGTTGGTCAAGCTCTTACTTCGACTTTCGATAACTTAAATTGACTTAAAGTATGTGTTCAACGCGCATAGTATAAATTGTCACATAAAGACAAATCATCTAATTCAGTCCATACTTTGTAAAGTTACAAAGTGTTGTAATAACTGTGGTAGACATTAAACTTGAAGAGATTTACCACTAAACACCAAATCACTTTTTATTTGAACTGCTCGACGCACGTTTCGCTAACCATGTTAGCATCATCAGGAGATGATTTAATCTAGATTAAATAGACAATAGATTAAATCATCTCCTGAAGATGCTAACATGGTTAGCGAAAAGTGCGTCGAGCAGTTAAAAAAAAATGTGGTGTTTAGTGGTAAATCTCTTCAAGTGTAGTGTTTCACACTAAACTTTCCAATAGAAGAATTGATGTGGTAGACATGTCTTGTTTTTATCAGTTATAAGAGGATTTTTTCATATCAGTGGCGGCTCGTGAGGGAGGGCAT
The DNA here is from genome assembly GCA_031761425.1 of Cosmopolites sordidus. Lineage (NCBI taxonomy): Eukaryota > Metazoa > Arthropoda > Insecta > Coleoptera > Curculionidae > Cosmopolites > Cosmopolites sordidus. Next base: position 818,270 of record JARFXV010000513.1, read on the forward strand.
TGGGGCACCGCGCCTCCAGTTTCTTTCCTTTATCTCATTTTCCTGGTTCGCCTCCTGTATAGGGTTTCAATAGCACGAAAAGTAAAAAGGAGGAAGGGGAAAGCAAAAAACTCTTCAGCGGCTCTATTTTGTAGCAGCTCTCAAAGTGTGTATACATTGTTTTGGGACACCCTTTATATACATAGCTCGATTCTATTTCTCGATTATTTGGACAGAAAACATCGAATATCAAATGAACCTTTTGAATCGGCAGATAAAATAATATAATACTCGTTCGAACTTTGAACTACTATATTTGAAAGCGATTATAAAATGTGTTTTCAACCGGCAGTCGATATTTGCATTACGAAAATTATGGTTTATGTTTTATTCGCTGAATCGCTATATTTTAATATGGCTAATAAATCAAGGAATTATATAAGCTGGAACAACAGATAATTAATAATAAAATATTTGGTTATCCCGACAAATTTTTCGGTATACACAAATATGTTGCCTCAGTTTATTATTTTAAGTATTTAGCGTGAAAAGTCAGATAATTGTACGACTAAAGGTGGTACGATCGCAAAGCTAATTGCCTTTTTAAAAACTAGCTTTCTTTTTAGTATTGCTGCCTCAATTTTAAGTCGATATGATATTTAGTTTTGTTTTGGCAGGTTCCAAAAGAAAATCAGCTCGATATTTTTGATGTCATAGACAAAAAATGAATTATACGTATTGATTAAACAACACATTTTGCGGTACCACTTTCTGCGGCACCACTCCGTACTCAGAACATTTTATTAAGATGACATCAGGTGACCTTAAGATCAGCGGTGGTTCGTGGGGGAAAAACAGGTGGGGCACGTATAACCAAATTTTGGAATGGGGATAGGAAAATGCGTCGCAACCAAAAATTTTACATTTCTTAGTATCATACACACATTTTGCTGTGTAAAGATATGAGTGTAACTGTCAGATATCAAATTTTTTAATAGGTACCTAGATAATAAAGTTTTGCTAAACTTGCCATAGGACCATGACAATAAGATAAACATTTTAGATAGCTAGATAAAATATTTATTCTTAAAAACAGTAGGAACTATTTTATTACATACATTTCCTTAATAGGTAGGTACGCCATAAGTTCGCCCCCTTGGTTGTCTTAACGTAAGCTTATTAAGAGTCTAAATTCATTGAAAATAAGAGAGGATTACAATATACAAAGATTGATTTTTAAGAAACAATGTTTAGTGTGCTAAACTTGAAGAGATTTACCACTAAACACCATATCACTTTTTTGAACTTCTCGACGCACGTTTCGTTAACAAAAAAGTGATTTGGTCTTTAGTGGTAAATCTCTTTGGTTTCATACCAAAGGTCCCAATACAAGAATAGAATGTTTAGTGTGGTTTACCATACATATTTAAAAAGCTTTAACATATTTTTGAGATCACTGATATTACACTAAAATAATAAGCACTGATAAAAGAAATATATCCTGGTTTAGTAAAATCTTATACGACTGATTTGATTATATCGTAAAAATTAGAGACCATTGTTACTGGGGATTGTTACAGAGCGATTATCAATCATTACTTAATTTCGAATTTAAATGGTATCAATCTGGAGGAGATGTGGTTCTCACAGAATGGCTGCATATGTTATACGTCTGACGCAAGAATCGATTTATTGAGAGAACAATTCTGTTAAAAAATTATTTCGAGCAATCGACCTGTTAATTAGCCACGAAGGTCATGTGATTTAACGCGTTTAGATTATTTTCTTTGGTGTTAAATCATTGATTGACAGAATCAATTGACAGAATGACAGAACGTACTTTCTCAGAAGTAGCCGAGGCGATAATTTGTCCAAAATTGTTTCCAAACATTAATGCCATTGAATGTTATTTCACATAAAATAAATATTTTGAAGCCATCTAATATGGTTGTCCAAGTTCAGATTGGCCAGTTGACATAGCCTGGCCCTGATCGTCTTTTCTCAACTGCTTTCTTTGCGTTCTACTTAAGCTCAGCTGATGACGACTAGAAGGTCGGTCCTTGTGGCGCATGAATGCAGTTGAGCAGAGACGAACGGTGGCACCACGTGGAGTGCGGGTAAAAGATTTCTGTAATAAATATTTCTCTCCACGGTCGCGCTACGCTATCTTGGGTATACCTGGTCCTATACCCGAGGTTGCAGGCAGGATATTACAGGAGTCCCGACTGCTACGAGCATTCGCTGTATAATGGCGTAAGTTGTGTGTTATTACGACCGGCCATCAGAATGAACAGTTGAAATGGCCTGGCTCTGATGGTCTCTCCTGAACTGCTTTCCTTGCGTTCAATTTGAGCTCGGCTAATAACGGCTGAAAGGCTAGAAACCGGTCCCGAGAGATACGTGGTGGCGCATGTGGTCAATTGAGTAGAGACGAGCGGTGGCACGGCACCACTTGGAGTGCGGGTGAAAAATGTCTGAAATAAATAACTAAAGGTATCATACCTGGTACTTACCGAGTAGACGGTTACCGAGGTTAGACGGGTCACGAACGGTTTCGCACAGTCTTACTGATGCAACCGTTTAACGCAGGATAGCGTGGCTGCATGTGATTGCAGCCTCCATTCGACACGGCTAATTTAAATGGCCATGGCTTCAATCGTTCCTTCATCTGCTTTTCAGGTGTCTAGCCTGAGCCCAACTGAAACCCGGCCAGAAACCGGTCTTGGGAGACGCTTGTTGGCGCTTTGGATGACGGATGAAGGAATGGCAAAGCATGACGTGAAGCAACGGGTGAACTTCTTTAGATAAATAATATATATATATATATATATATATATATATATATATATATATATATATATATATATATATATATATATATATATATATATATATATATATAATATATATATGTATATATATATATATATATATATATATATATATATATATATATATATATATATATATATATATATATATATATATGTGTGATAGCGTAGTGAGGCCGTGGCGAGAGCCACGTACTTCTTGAGCAGAGATACGTGGAGTATGGATGAAAAATTCCTGTTGTTTTAATATCCCTCCCTACGACCCCTCTACGCTATAGTTTGAGCATACCTGATATATACATCCAAGGTTGTAAGAAGAATGCATCGCGTAGTTTCGACTGCTGCGAATATTCACCGTAGGATGGCGCGAGTTGCAGTAAGATTACGACCCGCCATCAACATAGCCCGCTGACTTGGCCTGGCTCTGATCGTTTCTCATCAGCTGTCTCCTTGCGTTAGATTCGAGCCAGTTGTGGACGGCTGTTAGGCCAGAAACCGGTTCTGGGAGATACTTGTCTCGACGCTATGGCGCCGGCTGATTTGAAACGAGCAGAGGTACGTCGAGTTTGGATAAAAGATTCCTGTTATTATATCCTATTATATATATGTAATCGTTTTTGCCACTTGATGTTTAACTGTTGCACTACACTACACTACTACACTTCGTGAAGTCAAATCCGGAGCTTTCTGAAGCAAATCCATCTGAAATGGTGGTTTCAGAAAAATCTGTTTTACGACTTTTTGCAGACTATACTCGTATGCCAATTCGTCGACTTTTTCTTAGTCATTTATTGTTCATTCGTTTATATCAGTCTTAATTTGAACGTTATGTTGTTGTAGTCTATTTAATTTTCTTATTGCTTCCCAAATATAATATTCAGTTGCTTCGGTAGCTGTTAAACATTCGAAATAATTTTGAATGCCTTAATTTTGAATGATCACTAGTGTTTCTTTTTGTAGCTTTATTGGCTTATTTGATGCTTTATAATTTTCCGTAGTTTTTTTTATTGCTGCCATATTTTCCTTAGATATCTTTTTTTAGAAATACTTTGCTTAATTGTGGGTGGCAAATCTTTTTTTTTCTTGTGTTGTTATACAGTCCGGTATGGCAAATCAAGCCATCTATTGAATATCTATTTTTCTACGCCAGTATCATTTTCCATTGCGGTTTTAGGTCAGTAATCAAGTGAAAGAACTTAATCTAATTTTTGTCTGAAGCAATTGTTTAAGCTTCCAATGAATACATTCAGAATCTTATTAGAAACGTAGGATGAAAGAAGGTCACCCCGTTTCATTCCCATTTTTATAGGATTAGGACGAGTGACCCGATCGGCAATGCAGAAGATGCCAGAAATTATTGGAGTTTTCGAACAGTTTAAATAATTTATCATAAATTTAGACACTTTTGAGAGCTGGCAGTATGCTAATATAGGGGACAGTCAAGCCCTATGTTCAAGTTTAGGGTTGTAACCCAAAAGAACTGGTTTTTGAATGTGTTGAACTTAAAAATTGTTACTAAGTTGTATGTCCTGAGAAAATGATTAAAAACTTTTTGATGATTAATTTTTATTTTTGTTTCATTTTTCGGTTAAGTTGTTATTTGAAATTCTTTATTGTATTTTTTAGCCATTTATTCCATACGTTTCGGCATTTATTTGGTTTGTTCTTACCGAAAAAAAGGAATTTTTACATATTAATGTCGTTTAATGTCAAACTTAAAACTACTAGCACTATATTTTCACACCATAATATGTTTTCAAAGATTAGCGTAACATTAATTAATAAACACATAATTAATTGTTTTATTAAATTAAATGTTCTGACAGGGTTTTAGCCTGTTTCATCGAACATGTTGAAAAAACCCTGGAATAATGTAGCGTTTACAAATTATCGGCCGTTACAGATAAGATTCTTTTGCGTGAGTCTTACTTGAGAGCGCACCGGTATTCTCCGGGAAATAGGCCGAGGGATTCGAATATCTCACCTCAGGCTGGACAGACGTATCTAGGCCGACAAGAACTGAGAAGATGGAGAGAGATCTAGTAAGTCGATGCCGCTGGTCAGTAACACTGGTCAGGCCGCGTGAGTAATCCTCCGATTAGAGAGGGTTTTAGGGCTTTTTTTATTATAGAACCCGGTCATTTTGGGGTCCGGTCGTTACAGAACCCGGTCATTTTGGGGCTCGCTCATTGCAGAACCCAGTTCATGTACTCTTCAGGCCTTTTAGAATTCCCGCGTTATGAACACAGAACTGCTCACTAATCGAGCATTATATTAACTGGACTGCCCAGAGGCTGGATAATCGAACAGCGCCATAAAAGGATAAGGCCAGACAATATTTTATTGTTTTATAAATATTTTCATGAATATTCAACATTGATTACTCAATTACTATCACCATTTTATTAACGTTATACAATGTGGTTTAATTTACTCTAATTTGATTTAGTTTCATTTCATTCAATTTAACTTGATTCGATTTAATTTCATTTTGATTTAATTTGGATTAGTGTACCCTGGATTGATGTGATTTGATTTAATTTAGTTTAAGTTTATTTAGTTTAAGTTAATCTAATTTAAATTCTTTTGTAAGTTAGACAATAGCTTCTGAAGATAAGAATGTCTGTTAAGATCGAACCTTTCTCTTTACATGCCTAGTTTAGGGTAGTTGTGGACGCCACCGCTAGATTTCTTCTTTTTGTGTTATAACTGTTTATTTTTTTCTTTTTTATTGTTTTATTATATTTATTTTTTATTGTGTTTGCTATTCTCTGAAGTTGTGTTTGTACTTATTAAATATCTAGTACTATTATTGAGTCTTTTTACATAAATAAAGCTTTTCCCAGTTGTAGGGTTTATTTTTACCTTAGTAATTCTGAAGAACTAGATGGCCCCTATTAACGTGCCTGCGCAACCAATCTGTGACCTACGACCCACCACATTGATGTTAAAAATAAAACATTTTACGACATTTCTAATACAGTTTCTTCTCCGTAACTAAGAAGCATACTATTATATTCGCATACAGAATACAATTTTGGATTTAATTTAATTTAAATACACACACTGAAGTAATTTTTGTCAACCAACATGTGATCATCTCATTTAGTCAATACTACGTTGGCATACTATCCATTTTTTGGCTGATGTATGGCTGATTCTTAATTTAAAAAAAGTTTTAACAATGTTCATGTTATCCAATTTTTAACAAGATTAGTTGACTTATTTATTCGTTATATAATAACCGTTTTTTACTATTAAATGTTAATTCTGCCGTTCGATGGACGATTTAACAACTTTTTGGTTTTTGACTTTTGTTGTAAGGAACGTTTTCTTTTAAATGGAAATAACTATCGTAAAGTTAACTAATGACTCTTTACATCATTTGAAGGAAAAATGTTCCTTCAACAAAGGTCAAAAGGAGAGGGTCAATTGAGATGATAGCCACGACAAACAATACCATTTCAAAATGGTGATAAAAGTTATATCAGTGTATGTTGGTACGTGTATTTCGATTCCGTTTATAACCAAAATCGTATTCTGTGCGCAAATATCTAAAATATCTAAAATAAAAAATGAAAATGATTTGAGACAACATATTTTTTCTGCTTCTAACAGATTAGAAATATATCAGAATTTTTTTAAGGTGCGTTAGTGCAAAAAATTAGTGCTCATAATTTCAACTTAGACATTCAACTACAATAACGTGTAAATGTTCCTTTAATTTTGTAACAAAACAAAAAAAAATGTGCTGAAACGTATAGAACGAATGAAATGTTTGGAATGAATTATGTTTTTATATAATACTTTAAGACGATGCCAATTGTTAAGAAAATGTTTAAACGTTTAAACCTGTTTTCCGTGTAAATGGTTACACTTTGGATACTTATTTTAAGGAAACTTTTTGTTCAAAATAATGCTGATGTAAAGAGTCATTGATTAAATTTACGAAAATATTTGTCCTTACCCTTTATACGGAAAAAAGAACATGGCGGGCAAAGAGTAGGCACCTGTGTGACCTGTGTTCAACTTGTTTCCAAAGTTCGAAGTGTTGTTGTAATAGTTTTTATTAATATTCACTGGCCAGTTGTTAAGAGACAAGTCAAAATTCAAGTGCTGAGGCGCGTCGACAACATAACCTCACAACGAAAATTGAGGAGATGGAGAGAAATTTTCAAAAATGTTTGGATAGATTGCATTCTGAATATATTAGTCAGAAGCATGTCGGAGAAGCGAATTTTAACAATAGCGATTTTGATGAAAAATTACGAAAACTAGAAATGTCTACAAAAGAATCTATTGAAGAAATAAAAAGTGAAGTGGCTCTGTTAAAATCTGACATAAAAGCAACTAATGAAGAATACGTTTTGTTTACTAAAGAACGAAATGCAAAAAATATATATCTTTACGGTATCAGAGCAAATGAACAAACATTATTATTGGATGAGGTATGTAAACAAATACATTCAGTATTGGGTATTGTGATATCAAATAACTTCAACGATAGAACGATAACATGAAAGATTCATGCTATCGAATTGGTAAAAATTTGGTAAAAAAATCATAAAAAAAGGAAAACACGAACGATAACGAACCGAACGAACGAAACGAAATCCGAACGAACGAAATCATAAAAAAAGGAAAACACGAACGATAACGAACCGAACGAACCCGATACCGATAATACCGATAATACCCGAGAACGATAACATGAAAGATTCATGCTATCGAATTGGTAAATTGGTAAAAATTTGGTAAAAAAATCATAAAAAAAAGAAAACACTAATCAAAGTTCAGCACAACAAAACAGTCCCAGGGATCAATCAGTTGTAGTTGAATTTGTGTCTCTGTGGAAGCGCGATAAGGTGTTTTACAAGAAAAGGTTGTTTAAAAATTCGGGAATAGTCGCGTATGAAGTATTAATTAAATTTAAATACGATCTATTTAAAAAAGTGCGTGAAATATATAAAAACAATACATGGACGCTGAAAGGTGAAACGTATGTGCTCTCAAAGGACGAAAAAATATTGATAAGCAACATGGAAGACCTGCAACATATAAAAACTATTAACTTGGTATGGAGAGATTTATGCTTTCATTATCTTCATATTGTGTAGCTAGTCTGTATTTTTCGGTTTTATTTGGTTTTCCTCTCATACGTTCTTTTCTCACTTATTTTAAATCTATTTTAAACCTAATATTCGTAAGGCACTTATATTGTATGCACTTATATTGTACATTGATGTGATTCTAGTTACTGCATTGAACAATGAAAGTTGCTCATATAAATATGCGTTCTATGTTCACTGGCTTTGATGAGGTTGTTTTTATTTTGCAGACAAATAGTTATGACATAATTTTAATTACTGGGACGTGGCTGAGAGACAACACCCCGCCTAAAGCTTTTATCATACATGGTTTTATTTTTTTCATAAATATAGAAGAGATAGGCGGGGTGGGAGTGTTGGTGCATTGGTGAGCGATTATATTAACTGTAATGAAATTTATTTTGACTCTGTGTTGAGCCCAAATGTTGTATATTTATTTTTCGATATAAAGGTATCAAGATGTATGTACTGTATTGGCACTTTTTACAGACCGACTGATGTGAGTGCTGGTGTTTTTGTTGAGTTACTTGACAACATTTTTCCTACATTGGCACAATCTTTGATAGGATAATCTGCTTGGGTGATTTCAACGTAAATTTCTTTAATACCATAATCCAGTTAGTACATATTTAGAGGCTTATGGTATGTCACAGATATTAAATGAGCCCACAAGAATATACGAACAATTAAGTTCATTGATTGATCCATTATTTATTTCTGAGGTTGTTAAGTTGTATACATATGGAATTCTCGACATTAATAGTTCAGATAACACACTGATATTTGCTGTGATATGTGTATCTGATGACAAATTACACCCTAAGACAATATCTTACCGGTTATTAAATAAGTTTAACTGTTAGCAATTTATGCATTATTTATCTTCCTTAATTTGGAATATATTTCACGAAAGTAATAGTGTTAAGAAAATCGATATAATTAATAATTTAGTAGCCTCAGCTTTTGATAGGTATGCACCCGTGGTTACCTGCAGGGTTAGTGATCCATAGGTCCATTGGTTGTTCTCAGATTTGAAGTGGCTTATTTCAGACAGCGAACGTGCTCTACATAAATATAAATTATGAACATCTAATAGTGATTGGATAGCATATAAAAAATTGACAAATATTGTTGTTTCAGAGACGAGACGTGAATAAAAAGAATTTTCTTAACACTACAATTAATCAAAATAATGTGAGGAAAGGTGGTCAACCCTAAAAACATTTATTATAGGTTCTAAGTCCCAACGAAGTTTACCCGAGGAATTAAATAAGCCTGAACTTAATAAATCAGTATATTGGTCAATTTGGTGAATGATAATTGCGATGAAAGGATAACTTCGATGTTTTTATTTAATCTATTATTATTATATATTTAAGGTTACTGTTATTGGAATAAATTTCTCTTCGGAAACATGGTTATCTTTCTTAATTTTCTCTCCTGCGTATTATTAGCGTACTTTTAGTTGTTTCTAAGATTTTTGAGAAAATTTTGTTTTAACAGATGTACGAGTGTTTCGTTCCCAATAAAATAATCTCTAATAATGAATATCTAATCTAATATCTAATCTAATCTATAAATCTAATCTCTAATAATGAATGTACGAGTGTTTCGTTCCCAATAAAATAATCTAATAATCTAATAATGAATTGCAATGCAGCTTTAAAACTGGTTTTTTAAAACGTACCTATCTGGCTTCTGTGACTAGTTATTTATTTAACAGCTACGACTAGATTTAGCTACTGTGCTTGTTTTACTAGACTTTTCTAAGGCGTTCGATATATTAAACCACAGCCTCTTATACGGAAAATTGTCATACTATGAGTTTGACGATTCATTGTTTAATCTAGTGAACTTATGCTGATGGCACACTAAAATTGAATAATATAATTAATAATCACTTAAATAAGCTTAAAATACTCTCATTAGGGCATAATTTGAAATTAAACTCTTCTAAATCTAAAGTTATGCTATTTTGTACAAATCTAACTACATTTTTTTAAAGACGAATCTTTCAGTAGTTGTTGACACAGAGAAGCTTGGTTATGTAGATTGTGCGCAAAACTTGGGTGTCGACTTAGATTCAAAGTTACGTTTTAAAGATCATGTATCCAAGTTCATTCGTAAATAATTTATGTACCTTAAAATACTTTATACTAATAGGTTTATACTAATAGTTATCATTGATTACAACAATTCTGAAGCCCTTAATGAAATGAAAATATGTTCGTAGCTTGCTATATATATATATATATATATATATATATATATATATACATATATTAAATATTTTTTTGTGATTTAGGTAATGCCTGGAAAATGGCCTATGGAACCTGGCCTTTTTGGAAATGAAAATATGTTCGTAGCTTGCTATATATATATATATATATATATATATATATATATATATATATATATATATATATATATATATATATATAGCGTATATTTTGTGATTTAGGTAATGCCTGGCATGAAAATGTAAGTCCAACAATTTATATTATTTATATATATATATATATATATATATATATATATATATATATATATATATATATATATATATATATATATAATGCTATTATGCCGGTCGCGTTGGTACGGCGATAAGAGCAGCGGCCCGCTGCTGCTATGCCGAATCCGCGCTGGAGCGACAGCTGGTTCGATTCCAGCGCTCAGATGGTTATTTTTCTTTCTTCTGTCCGTTTATCTTTCCTAAATGTTTGTGATTGTTTCAAGGCAAGAGTGCAAAATCCGACTGCGAATTACCCCTCAGTCACGCCAGTTAAAGGCTGGGTAAGGCCGGATGCCTTCTGAGAAGTGTTCTACGTTGGTCACTCGCCAGTCGGTAGGTTTCCTGATAGACTTATGGGTAGGCACATAACCAAGGATTCATAGCCCGAGGGGGGTGCTGGCCTGGGTTTGTCGGAAGGTGATGACCGTGGTTCGGAACCCACGTTAAGCTGTAGGTCCAGTCGCTAAATAGCCTAGTTGCTGATACGCCTCTAACTCTGACACTTTACCTTTTTTAAACTTCCCAATATATTTAAAAATTCTAATATTAACAAATTCAAATCCAAAGTCAGAGAATTTCTATTATTTCAACAGCTATAATTGCTGATAATTTTTAAGATTGTCGTTTAATGGACATTTGAGGTTCTAGCGGTGACCGGATGTAATAATGTGTTTTAGAGTTTGTGTGTGAGACATAGGAGGAAATGTGTGTGTGTGTGTGTGTGTGTGTGTGTTATTATCTATTATTATCAAATTATTTACAACATCAATTTAATAACATATCAGTGGCGGTTCGTAAGGAAGGACGTTGGGGCGCCGACCCTCCAGCATATATCACAGTAAACAATTTTTCAGATCAAAACACCATATTTTATTTCCGTTCAGTTTCGTTCCTTTAACTCATTTTCCTGGTTGACCTTTCTGTATAGGATTTCAATAGCACGAAAAATAAAAAGGAGGAAGGGGAAAGTAAAAAAATCTTCAGCAGCACTATATTCTTCTACGCCCTCCCACTGTAAAAACCCACGAGCCTCCACTGTAACATATGCAATATTGTAAGCAATAATCAATAAAAATGGTGCACATATTGAATTTAAAAGTTTGGATGAGAGTTAGATACAACTTTTTAACTATAATTTTCTTATTATACAGTTAACATCCTATCCTAGGTGAATAGACCTATTTTAATTTTTTTTTTGTTGCAGGTAAACAAATCGATTATTGTTAAGAAGTTACAATTAACTTTAGGTAAGAAAATTAAAGAATAAAAATTACGATTTTAAATAAATTCAAATATCAGGTCATCAATAATTAGTTTGGAAATTATTAATATTAACAAATATTCGTTTTGATGTATATTTGATTTTTTCTGCAACTATAAACTTAGTGGAAAATCTGCTAGTCATGAATGATTCACTGGTGTAAACGGTAGATATTCAAAATCCAATGTGATAGATCAAATCGAATGGGGCTGATCACGAAGGTCAGTCACAGATCGAGTTTGTCATTTTTCCCTGGTAATTAGGTTATTTTGAATTATTGCTTTAGGAGATGGTACAAAAAGACTCGAAATAAGAAATATATCATATATTATATAAGCATATATTTATAATTCTATAACATAAGTAATTCATGAAATGCAAAATATAATAGAAGAAATGAATTTCTATAAAATAATAAAAGAATTGAAAAATTTAGTTATTTCCAAATATTGGATTGAAAGAGCAAACAAAAAGACAGTCAAAATCTTTATTCATTTGTAAAACTGCCATTATTTTCTAATTAATAAAAGGCAAAAGAAACATTTATTTGAGATAATAGTAATAAATTAAAGAATTAATTTGCAATCAAGTTTTGTAAAAACCATATTTTTAACTCAACTACTTAAACTCATCTCTGACTTAATATATAAAGGGCGATATGATTTTGTTAGCGTGTCCGAACTTCGATAGGGCTGGCTGTCAAATTATTAAAACATTAATAATTATTAAAACATTTAATAATTATTAAACAAATTATTAAACATTAATCTGGCAAATCATCTTGGAACGTTTAAAGTCAGAGCAGCGTTTGCAAATTATCGAAATTTATTATCAAAATCAGTGTCCTGTGCGCCCCATACCGAGCAACATGCAACCACAAGCAACGATTCCTGAACACAATCATCATAGGAGATGAAAGATGGTATCTATACATCAAAATAAAGCAAGGAAGGTGTGGGTACCCTCAGGACACACGCCAAAGCCGAGAGTTAAGCAAGATCTCTATCATCATCTAGGTTTGGTGGGACTGGGCTGCTCTTGTGTACTGGGAAATGCTGGACAAGAACAAGATGATAGACAAGTAATGCTACCTCACCTAACTGCACCGTGTAAATGAGGTTATTCAACTGAATCGACCCGATGGAAAAGGTCAAGTCATCGTACTCCAAGACTATGTACTACCTCACACGCGAAACATCGTCAAGACTCCAATGACTTTGAATGGAAGGTTCTTTGGCATCCGTCGAGCTCTACAGATCTTGCGCCAATGAATTATCACCTCTTCCGTTCGCTGTCTAACCAAAGGAGGGGTGTAACTTTTGCTAAGGATGAGAGCGTCAAAAACTTCTTCCAATCCTTGCCCGACGATTTCTGGTAAAACGACAACAATAAATTGGTCGAGTAATACTGCTAATACATTATTGATTAATTTATTGTTATAATTTGTAATGAAATATTCCTTTATTTAAAAAAAAATACAAACTGCAAACATTGGACCCAATATTGGACAGCCAATTTTATGCAACGCGTTTTTTGTATTTTATAAAAAAAAAGATTTTCGTTACAGTGAGGGCAGCCATTCAGCGGAGTCATTTGGACTTAGGTCACGGATGGGTTGATCAGGCACGTTAATAGGGCGCCACCTAGTTCTTCAGAATTACTATAGATATTTGTGCCAAAAAGACTCAATAATAGTACTACATGTTTAATAAATACAAGCACAATCTCAGAAAACAACACACAGAAGAAAAATATAAAAATTAAACAATAAAAGGGACTTTCGGTGGTGTCCACGACTACTCTACTAAACTAAGCATATATAAAGAAAGGTTTGATCTTAATAGACTTTCTTATCATAAGAGCACTTGCCTAACCTACAAAAGGATTCAAATTTGATTATCCTAAACCAACTTAAACTAAACAAAATCAAATTGAATCAAATCAAAGTAATGTAAATTAAACTAAATTCATTCAAATTCATTACATAGTAGGGTGAACGTGATTGAGGGTAGTGAGATGGTGATTTAGCAAATAATGTTAAAAATTCATAAAAATACTAATAAAATAATAGAATAATAAAAATATTATCTGGCCTTATCCTTTTGTGGTGCTGTTCGATTATCCAGCCTCTGGACTGACCCGTTATTAACATATTTATTTACCTAGCAGTTTTGTGGCCAGAGAACAACCAGAGAAGTGGGTCCCAAAATGACCAGTTTCTATAATGATCAGGCTCTAATATGCTCGAGTTCTATAACGACCAGGCCCTAAAATGACCGGGTTCTATAACGACCGGCCCCTAAAACTCTCTATAAGGAAGGGTACGACATAAAGACGTCTCTTCAGCTCGAGGTGTGATGTTCGACTTTCTCGGACAATACCGGTGCGCTCTCAAATAAGACAAGACTCGCGCAACAATCTTACCTGCAGGTGCCGATAATTTGTAAACGCTACAAATTGTTGCTTTTTCCAATAATACTTTTTAGTAAAAAACAAACTGCGGCAACTTATAATAGAATTAAGAATTAATATGCTTATCATATTTATATTGGAACAGTATTATGTGTTGAATAAGAATTTGTGTAATTTAGGTTAATAACAAAATATATCTATTAAAATAGATGTGAAAATAACTTATCACAAAACATAAATTTTTAAATTCAAAAATTTCAAACATTTGTGGGAAGAATTTAACCTGACGATGAACCACCAATAGAATAAATAACAATATAACAACAATATCTGTAGCAAACTATCCCGAAGACTATACACTCAAAGCATTTTCTATTAATATCTCATATAGTTTAGTAGTACTACAAAGGAATAGCTAACTATAAGCTGCTTACAACTAACCAAACAATTCATTCAAAGCTCGCAACTGATTAATTCCGTCAAGTGGAAGAGGGGATGTTGATGAATGTAAAATAGCAGGGAGTTTCGTGAGAACAATAATAAACTACATACTTTTGACTTGCGAAAGCTTGCTATTTAGATATTGCTATAAATTATATACATGGTCTTTCACCATAGGAGGCTTTTGAATTCTGAAATAAAGAAAATACTTATTTAAAACATATTTATTTTTTGTTTATTTCCTGATGTTTTTTTTTTAATATTCAGTCATTTTTTCATGTATTTGAACTATTAATAAGTCAGGTGTTCGTCATCTGTGTATTAGAGTGTGTCCAGAAAAGCAAAACTGAAGAAAACAAGATATGAAAGTTAACATGATGTCATCATTATACAATCTTTTATTTTTTCAATTATTAGATATTAGCGACAGGCAGTTTAAAGCAAATTATAATAATAATAATAATAATAATAATTTATTGAATCCTCAAGACACAATTATGTATAGATCAAGTCAAAACAAGAGCATGCACATTGCCACACTTCTGTGCATACAAAGAATATATAACATTTAAACCTACATATAAATATTTTATTCTTGATAAGGTATATAATTTAATAATGTAATAATGTATTTATTCAATCCCCAAAATTAAGTCGGATTGGCAGAATTGACAGAATTGACAGAATGTTCAGTGACAGGACCTCAGAAACAATACATGATATGATAATCTTAGTCAAATAAACATTGTATATATAAATAAGATTTGAATTTAATTATTGATACGACATATATTCTTCGAGACTATAAAAACTTTGACTTATAAGAAATTCGCGGACTAATTTTTTAAATTCGTTGTCATTCCGAACATACTTAAATTGTTGTGGCAACTTATTACACAGCTTCACACCTCTATAGCAAACATTATGTTCAACTATCTTACATGCATGTATTGGTAAAACAAGTTCATCAGAGCCTCGAGTATCATAGTGATGAAAATCACTATTTTTCACGAATGCTACAAAATTTCGCCCAACAAAGATGTCCCAATCCCTATCTCCAAAATATATAGTGATGGTAGAGTCAAAATCTTACATTGTTTAAAAATTGGTAAACATGTTGCCAATAATGATACTCCACCCATCTTTCGAATTATCTTTTTTTGTATTTTGAAAACACGCATCAGATGACGCGACCCACTCCAAAATATCAAACCATATCTAGCGCGACTGTAAAATTCTGCATTGTAATATGAATGCACAATATCCAAGGTACCAACCCGTTTCAACCGATAAACAGCATTTGAGACAGCAGCTAATTTCTTGCATAGTTCAGCTATGTGTTCATCCCAGCAAAGTCTGTTATCGAGATGAACACCCAGAAATCTAGCACAGGATGTTGTATAGACTTACCGTTAATTTTTAGTAAATATGACTCCGTTATAGTGTGTGTTCGAGAAGTAAAAGCAATAAAACTGATTTTGTACACGTTAAGGGATAACTTATTATTCGTAAACCAACTATAAAATTTATTGAGCATTTCCTGTACCATTTCAATGGCTCCCTGCGTGTTTTTATTTCCTGTTAAATAGCTGCTATCATCAGCAAACATTACTATATTTCCGCTACTGCAAACATTTGGCAGTACTAGTACTACTAATAATAGTAGTATTAGTAATAATAGACCCAAAACAGATCCTTGGGGCACTCCAGAAATAATCCTTAATCTTTCAGATATTGCTTTATCAATCTGTACAACTTGGTGTCGGTCGGTGAAGTCGGTGAAGTAAGATTGCAACCACTCTCTCACTCGACCCCTCAAGCCATAGTGATGAAATTTGTCCAGCAGTATTGCGTGATCCGAGATCGAAAGCCTTACTTAGATTCATAAACAGGCCAACAAATTTGCAATTAACGTTTATGTTTTCATATATTTTGTTTAAAAATTCACAGATTGCTGAATGTGTAGATCGAACACTTCGGAACGATGTTTTTAATGCCCTCGGAAAAATACTAATTTCCAGGGACCAATTTACTAGATATGTTAACGGTATTATTAATAAATTGATAGATTTCTTCAGTACAACTGAAGGAATATTATCTAGCCCCACAGAATCTGTATTTTTTGGTTTCCTTATTGTTTTAATTATGTCATATTGGTTAACTGGCCATAATATAGAGTTTTGAATTGGAGTCACTTGCCTAATCCTAGTAGCAGCCATTGAACTCTCCAATATGTTCTTAGGAAGATTAACAAAGTATTTATTAAAACAACTAACAATTTCCTACTTGTCTTTCAAAGTAATTCCATCTTCATCCCTTATGGCGCTTATTTTAGTTCTTGCATTGCGGTTATTTTGAATGTTATTGTTTATTATTTTCCAAGCAGTTTTTGACTTGTTCTCCGATTCAAAATATTGTTTTACATTATTAAGCAATTTAGCCCTTCCGATAACCTTTCTATAAATTCTTTTGTACACCCTATAATATGTAGCATCTTGTTCGACTCCGGATAATAGTTTCGTTCAATACAATTCTTTTAAAGTAATAGATGACATTCTGATACCTCTTGTCAATCAAGGTTTAAATTGACCCTCATATCTCATTCTTACTTTTCTAAAGGGAAAGCACATATCAATGTAATACTCCAAACAATGAAGTAAAAATGCCTCAAATCCCCGATCCAGACTCTCAGCCTGAAATACGTTATACCAATCTTCCCCACTCAGATACCGCGGAAATAGTTTCATACTAGTTTCACTATAATGTCTTTTAAATTTTGTTATTTCAAGCAGACTTGATGTAATTGGAATCTCTATCAACTGAGCCGAATGATCAGACAGATACTTACTCCAAACAATACAAGACGAACCAACTAATTCATAATTCGTACATATGTAATCTATAAAAGTAGCCGATCTTTCTGTGGTACGAGTTGGTTCCTTTACTGGATTACATAACCCATAACTAAGTAGTACATCCTTTAAGTTACTAACAATATTAGTATTTTCCTTGTAATCGATATTTAAATCCCCACATAAAACACATTTGCAGTTTATTGGAAGGCGTAACTCATAAAGAAAGCTATTCAATTTTTGAAAAAAAAATATCAATATTAGTATTTGGAGCCCGATACAAATTCAATACACAAAATAAGTCATCCTCAAACTCAATAAAATGCCATACATTTCAAATATACCATCACTACTATATTTATTTGTTCTCTCTATCTCTTTAATGCATGAACTCAGCTTATTATGTATCAATCATCTAACAAGTATCATGACCCCACCACTATTTGAATTTTGTTTACAATAAGCAGTA
The DNA here is from genome assembly GCA_031761425.1 of Cosmopolites sordidus. NCBI lineage: Eukaryota > Metazoa > Arthropoda > Insecta > Coleoptera > Curculionidae > Cosmopolites > Cosmopolites sordidus. The sequence goes on from JARFXV010000513.1 coordinate 836,138, forward strand.
CCCATTTGATAATTCTTCATTTTGTACAAGATAATTTCACTCTCTGTTAACCAGTGTTCCGTTATGTAGACCACATTGATCTTCCTTGATTTTATTATATATTCAAAGTGATCGATTTTGTTTCTCAAACTTTGTACATTTTAATGTGAGAGCACAATAGCACATCGATCATGTTTACCACGCTCTTCAGCTAATTGCTATTCATCAATAGAATAAATAATTTTTTTTCCTCTCTATTTCTATTCTACGCTTGTAACAGGGCAATTCATATCAAAAGCAGGGTGCTCCTCATCATATCTCACACTTTGTGTAGTGTTTGGCTTCTTACAATTTATACATTTAAATTTAGAATTTGTACATTCTCTTTCCACGTGATTGTTTCCTCCGCACCTGAGGCATGCTTCTTCTTTATCACATTCATTTGAACTATGACCATATTCCCCACACTTAAAACACCGATACACCGATATATACTCAAAAACTCGACAGACTGAGAAACCTATGCACAATCTTCGTCTCGCTTCCATAATGGACCAAAATGTTTTTGGATCGCATTCTAGGATGGCCATATAATTTGTCTTTATTTTTTTCTCAACTTTTACTTTTAGAGCAGTGTTCTCATGTAAAATGAATTTATTCTGCTTAAGTAAATGTGCCTTTATATCTTCCTTACTGATATTTTCTTCTGTGTCTAATATCTCTATATTTGGATTTTTTTTTGGCGTTTTATATTATATTTGCTTTTCAGTTTTTTTTCTACCGTGGTTTTTAGTTTGCTAATCTCCTCTTTAGTATTACATTTCATCAATATATACCACCATCTTTTACATCTTTCATTTGAATGATAGATTTTTTGCTTATTTCGGCATACACTTGCTGTGGTAGTTTCTCCCTTGGTAATTTTTTCTAGCTCCTTTTTTTTAGTATGTTTGAATTGTATTTTGAATATTGTTGAATTCCTTTTTAAACCCATCAGTCCAATTAACACCTTCGACACAACCACGGCAAAACCATTTAAAAGCTGGTAAATTTTTTATTATTTCCAGATTAGACGTGCTGATGCAAACACACTCAGAATGAAAATTCTTTTTACAGATACCCTCACATTGAATTGTGTCAGATTCATTTCTTTTAATTCCTTTTCCACATTTACCACATTCATCTGCATTATAAATATCTATTTCCGGCCGACGCGTTTATATCATAGGTTGTTTGTTCTATCAAAGTCCCTTCTCTTATCACTGAAATAGAATATTTCGGCAAAACATTCCTGTAATTGTGTTTTTGGAAGATTTTAATTGTTATTTTCTTACTTCACTATAATCGCAAAAACTATGCAATTGTAGACACTCACACAACTGAAATTAACTTCCACTAAAACCTGCTTAAATCGGCTTATTCTTAAAAGCACATATAAAATAAGTCTTGATGCTATAGACCTATTATAGATAAAGGAAAAAAATATTTCTATTTCTTCCAGATATTTGAAAATTTAGAAGTAATGAAATTAAAAAAAAATTACTTCCTCCAAAAATTATGCCAAGTTCATTTACATTTTACAAACAAAATTAAAATTTTTACTTCAAAAGAAAATTCATATAAATTTTATATTGTTCCGGCAAATACACTCATCGGCAAAAGTCTTACACCCCCCTTTTTTATTTTTGTTTTGATACGAAAATAAATTGGGTTATTTTTTCAAAAGAAAGCTTAAAGAAAGCTTAAAGAAAAAATTGAGTCATATTGTTTTTGTTCTTGGTTTTTATAAATATTAAAAAACAATATGTATGTATCTAAAAATAAAATACATTCTTAAAAAAAGCTAAATTAATGTAAATATTGTTCAACTAATAGACAGTATTACCTCCTCTACTTCTTATTAATGCGTAAACTTTTGGATGCATGCCAATAATTAGGTTATTAATAATGTTTTGTGTTAAATTGGTCAATTTCTCTTGAGCGGCTAAAATTAGCTCCTAGCGATTTCTTGGCGGATTGTTCCTACCGTTAATGGCGCTAGAAAGGTAGTCCCAAATATGCTCGATTGGATTCATATCCGGCGATAATGGCTGCCAATTTAATCTGTTAATTCCAGCTTCGTTTAGAGCCATCTCGACGATTCTAGCCCTATGCGGGCGGGCGTTATCATCAATAAAAAAAATTGTTACCAATTTATTGCTGTATTGGATAAATAACAGGTCTGATGATATGTTTCAAGTAGAAATGTGGGTTCATTGTTTGTGAGACATGAATGAGCTCTGTTCTTCCATTATAAAATATTCCTCCCCAACTGTATTAAGGCGATGCTGTCTTCCTCCAAACCCACTGACGATAATCACCGCTTATTAAACCAATTCTTGTTTCATCGGTAAAAACGACGTTTCTCCATTGAGGCAATAACCAGGCTTGATGCTCTCTGGTCCATTGAAAACGCCTTTGCCTATGCAGGTAACTTAATAGAGGAACTCTAATTGGGCGTCTGCGATGTAGTCCAACGTTAAAAAGCCTTTAGAAAACCGTACAACTTTATATAGTACGATTGTAAGTCCATTGGAACTGAAATTGTATCGCTCTAATCGGTACTGAGCGGTTTCTTCGAGCATATTGAGCAAGATAGCGGTCTTGTTCATTTGTAACCCTTCTTAGGTCACTTCTGAGTTGTGAGGCAACATCACCAGTTTTTTCGAATCTTCGAATTGTTCTGCCAACAGTACTCCGAACAATATTTAAACGAGTAGCAATTTGATGTCGCGAGAAACCTTCTTGGTACAAGGTAATAATTCGGGCCCTGTTCAATGCAGAAATTACAGCCCCATGCATTTTTATTACTATACTGTACGATTAACACAAATAAACTGATGTAGTAAAACATCGTATAAATACATGGCTGGTAAATGTTAATAAAAAATTCAAAGATATTTTTGGCACGTTTATATTTATTAATTTTTCTGATGAATAAATTCCTTAGCTCTTATTGCGCATAGACGCCATATTAAGATTTACTTATTTTTTAGATAAATAAGGGGGTGCAAGACCTTTGCCGATGAGTTTATTATAACATAGAAGCAATTACCTTTTTTTGCTTGGACCATAACGGGTTTTCGTGATATATGGCTAATTTTTTTATCAATGCATCCTTCATAGTTCCGTTAGCTATATTTGTAGCTCTTAACTCCTTCGAAAGGTACAGTATTTTAATCTCATATCCAAAATTATTTATGTAAGATACTTATTGCATTGAAGTCGATTGTACTTGAAGATGCTTTACTTGAGAATATGGTACTAGGTTACATAAAAATGATTGAGTGTATTTCTGAAAATCACAATTTTTTTTTTTACATTTAAATGACAACCAGTTTTTCCTTAATCGCCTTAAAGATCTATTCAATGATACAGGGCCATACATTTTGGAATACTTAAGTTTTCGTTCAACCAGGTCATGGATAGAGTCCACCTCTTAGATGTTTCCATGATCAGCTTAAGAAAACTCTTATTTTCGAAATTATTTCTGGCTGATGCTTCATGATATAATTCAAGGAAAGGGACGTAATGCTGTTTCGATTTTGCACAGAAGAAGATTTTTTATATCCAGATTATCTTAGACTATTCCGTCTAGAATGTTTACTAAGGTGCAGGTAATATGGCATCGGGCGTGTTCTGGTGTCATTTCACGCCGTATCCCACGTTAAGTTTTTTTATTGACCAAGCAATGCGCTATTAAATTGAATATATTTAATTCTCCTGTAGTAGAAGTTGGACACATTAGCCTTACGAAGAGCTAAAACATATTGCATATTGAATGCAATATCCGCAATAATACATTTTGTAAGGTTTTTGTCGTTATCTTTTTCGATATTACATTTTGCAATTTGAGTTTGAAGTCGTTATGAATTTTTTCTTTTTCATGATCATTTTTTTTCAATTAATTGACCGTCATTTTTTACAAATTTAGTAAAATCGCACCTATGCTTTTGGGGCTTGAAAAAGGAAATATTGAATTCGCTGTTGAAAATTTGGCGATAGATATTAATTTGTAACGTAACTTGAAGGCGCAGTCTCATTGAATGTGAACTTGGAGCAAACGAATATTGACACTGTGTCACCAGTAATAAACTTAAAGCTAAGTATAGACTGAATTTTCATTGTTATATACCATGTTTGGACTTGGTCTCAGTGGCATCTCAGCAATCCTATAGTGCATCTTACGAAATGATATTTTTTAAAGAAATAACAAAAAGTAGACTTGACGCACTCCAATCAGGTGACGTGTTGTCATCTAGCTTCTGGATGGTTTGGCTGTTATTCATCTAAACCTTTCTCTAACATTATTCCAAAAGCAGTAGTTCAAAGGTATCAAATTGTCAACCAACCTTCATCTAAATATGAGGGAAAGGAATTCTAAGGAAATTTAATATCAAACAAATCCGTTGTTTCCTAACCTGCTTTTGTTTCCACCATCCTCTTGAAAACACACACGTTCAAGGTCATTAGGCTTCATTTCCAACCACAAAACATTAGTTATCGTTTCTTCGATGCAAACCACATTGCCAAATCCGTCTTTGGAGAAATGCAAACATAACCGTCACTAAACAATAAGTATATAAAGGTAGAAAAAATATCTTTTGATATGAATATTTCATGAACATCACGTTTAACACTACTTATAAGTTCATTGCAAATATCACTTTTAAACGATTAGGACAGTATACTTAAAAGCATACTGAAAAATCAGTATACTACCAAGTACTCCTACTTAGACAGATATTAGAGAAAGTTAGTGAAAAGAATATTGACATCTACCATCTGTTCAACGACATTACTTCTGAATATGACAGCAAGATTCTACGAAGCAATGGCGAAACTTAAAATACTCGAAAAGATTGTCAGACTAACCACGATGCCCATGAATAAAGTAGTTCTCATGGTGAATGTGGAAAATGAAGTTTAACCAGATTCACCTGATATACAAAGGACTAAGACACGGGGACGTGCCTCCTCCAAAATCGTATTGAAGTGGGGAGAGATTTTCAACTCTATATAAAAAGTGATTTTGTTAACGTGTCCAAACTTCCGATATGGGTCGCTATCAAATCATTATGGCAAATATCATCATCTCAATCATCACAGCACATCAAATATCTGGCAAATCATCATGGAATGTTTAACATCGGAGCAACGTTTACAAATTATCGAAATTTATTATCAATATCAATGTTCTGTGCGCCAAACTTTTAGTCTTTTATTACATACATAATAGCCCCACCGAGCTTTGTATTCGCTAAATTATTGACAAATTCCCAACGCATTTCACGCTGCTCGATATTAAAACAAAAACAAGACAAAAAACGGTGTGTTTCGAAGAAAATGTCGCCGCTGTTGCTGGCAGTGTTGATGAAGATCTAAATGTAATAATTCGTTAATGGGGATTGTTACAGAGCGATGATGAATGATTATTTCATTTCAAATTTCAATGGTACATGTTCAACGGAACTGTTAATTATCCACCAAAGTAATGTGATTTAACCCGGCGTCGGTACGGTGGGTTTTAATTACATATAGGGTACGGTGGGGCATGAACAAAATAGAAATACCTGTGTAGCTTATTATTATTATTATTATTTATTAGTATTATTATAGTATATAAAACTAAAATGAAAAAATAATATAAACGAAAAAAAAAACATTATTTTGTACATAACAGGAACCACATGTTAATAAAGCGTGCTGTAAACAAATAAATTCCTTACAATTAACACAGTTAGAATAAGATTGTCTGTCTTTTTTTCCGTTCACATGCATAATATCTTCCAGATTTGCATTACTTTTTACCAGGCAATTCACTTGTTTTTTTATTTACTTTTTTTTTATAAACTGGCATCGTTTCATCGGAACTTCCTTATTTAAATTAAACATGATAAATCCGTTTATTGATGATCAGTTTAGCAAGGAAAAAATATAATCAAAGGCCATCTGCGACTATTACGCGACATGTTATAATTGGTAGACAACTCGTCTACTACATCAACGTCTCCCTTCGTTACGTTATAAAAAGTTATAACTTCCGGTTTTCTATTAGATTCTGTCATCGATGGTATCAGAGAGATGTAAAGTTGACAACACGTTTTTAACTTTTTTAGATGCATACGAAACTTGCGCTACATCTTTTGGAAATGCAAACAAAGATGATTTTTCTAGTCGATCTTTTGTTTGTAAAAATTGCACAGGGTTTCTCTTTTATTTTTGCGCAAAGTACAGACTGACGTTAGTTTGTATTCTTGTAGTAATTTTGTTACAAGTGAGAAACTGGCAAACCAGTTGCCAAATGTAATATTGCGGTTAGATTTTTGAATAGGTTTACAAAGACGAAGAACAATATCTTCCGGTTTATTACTTACAACAAAGGGGCCATCGAAAGCAAATATCTTAATTCCATATTCAGCAGGTTTATTTGGTATAAATTGGCGAAAACTGCAACGGCCCCTAAACGCTTCCAGTTTCTCGTCGATTGTAAGGTAGTCACTGGGTGTGTAGGTAACTAAACAATTCTCGACAAACATGTCAAATATTCCTCTTGTGGGCGCAAATTTGTCCAGCTGCCATCTGTCTGCTCTCGTTTCAACATTGTCGAAGCGAAGACATTAACTGAATCTCTTTTGACACATTTTGCTCTAAAAATATCAACACCAAAGCCATCTTTCCATTAATCGTCTAAATTTTGCCTTGCAGATTTTGTAATGCCAGTTGCATACAAAAGTCCTAAGAACGCGCGAAGTTCTTCCAAAGTTGTTTCTTTTGTCAAATGTTGTATGTCAGCTCGACTGTATATTTCTGCTTTTTCTCTAAGTTTGCAGTTTATAAATTTAACAATATCGGCAAGCATTATATCTGTAATAAAACAACTCCAGTATTCCAACGGGGTTTTATATTCTTTAAAAGGTCGCTTCAATCCTAGTAAATGACTGATAATGTTTTCAGCCCTTGTTTGTATAGCCAAAGTCGGATGTTTGTAAGACTACTTTGTGATGCCATCTCGGCCAACGTAATCGTTGTCTACAATAGTATCCGTGACTTCAAAGAACTCCTCATGCAAATAATCCTCATTGATTTATTGTTCTGTGTCCGAATTTGCCGAATGCTCGCTGATATTATAATCTTTTTTCCGAACCAGATCTTAGTTCTGGGGATGGGGCAAAATCATTCTCTTGCTCTAAATCTTTCCAGAGTATCAATTCTGTAAATACTGCAAATTAGCTGTCAAAAGTAGTTGTTTGTTGAGGTAATATTAGTCATATCATATTATTACTAAATAATATTATCTAATTCTGCCTTTACAAATTTTTATTTTTACTGTAGATTCGCTTCAAATTTAAAAAAGCTATATTTTAAATATACCTGATGTGTAAATAAAGTAAAGATACTAGTCAGGCAGCGTTCGATCTGGCTACGCTGTTGGCTTGTTCTTTAGAGGGAAAGCAGGCCAGAATCTGGTGCATTGTCAGTATGAGTTTGAACTACCAAAAGTCACTTGATAGACACAATTTTTTTTTGTGAACCGGTGCAATTTCGACCAACGGTGCACTATTAAGTTTCAGATTATTTCTTTTTTTTACGGTTGTGATGCGCAAAATCCCAAATTTGGCGAATATTTTTATCTTTTCTTGCCACTTACACTATATACTCCCTTATATATATATATATATATATATATATATATATATATATATATATATATATATATATATATATATATATAGATATATTCAATATACCTCGCCTAAGGTACTGGACGGGCCACAGGTGGTGAATAGTGAAAGTTCCATTAGATATTAATGAACAACTGCAAATATCTCAAAATAAGCAGCCCCGAGCCAAGGCAAAAACTAAATCCACTTAGCGTCTGACTTGTATCAAGCGGTTGACTGGTCAGCGTCTCTTCACCAGTGATGCGGCAGAGATTTAAATTCTGGAACTTAAACCCCTCCAGTCTTAACCTCTGAACCGTCATGGTTCAAACGTTTAATTCAAAGTACAAAATGAAGCGTTCTAGTAATTACAAAATAACATCAATATGAGTTAAACAATCCAATGTAATAACAACAGGAGTTAAACAATCCTCTGATAGCGTTGCTTTTACAACCGGACTTTCGGATTCTGGTCTCTCTGGGATTAAACGCAAAATCTTTCAGAGGGAGTCGGAGACCTCTGGTCAACGTCTCAAACCGAAAACAACAAAAGCTTTCTTTGGAACGGTAAATATCAACATACTCCTGGGCCCAGCAATACTACACGAATTGGGGCAAACATTAAATCAGCAAAAAATCAAAATCAAAATTTTAATCGATCATGTCAACCCAATTTAAGAAGAAAATAACAAAACAAAAGACATGAAGATGCCCAAATAGGTGCATCAAAAAAGTTGTTGATATTGACCATGTTGCCATTTTGCACCCCAATTATAAAGAAAACCCCCAAGTGTTCAACCCCCAAGCATTCAAAGAGTGGAACAATCAAAAAACAGAAATAAACTATAACATATTTTTGGAAGTATGAAAAGAAACGTCGAAGCTAATTAGACAAACTAAAGAAAATATGAAAACAATCACCTTAATGAAATAGAAAAGGATTTATAAATTTTTACAAAATATTTAAAAATAAATTAACAGGCTATCAACCACAAATTATTTGCTTCCGAAAGGAAATCGGAGAATTAACTCTAAATAACCAAGACAATTGCAAAGAAATTGCCAAATATTTTGAACAACTACTAAACTGTTCTGAGCCCTTAAACAGATTACCAACACTAAACCCTAAACAAACATACCCAGATTTATTACCATTGAATGAAGATGAAACAATTAGGTAAATCAACGGCTTAAAAATAACAAGGCTTCTGGTGAAGATGGAATCACTGCTGAACTTTTAAAATCCGCTAGTCAAAGTAGAATCAAGGAAATAACGAAAATTTTACACCAAGTTTGGCGAACCGAACGGATTCCGGACGATTGGAATGATGCTCTAATCCATCCACTACTAAGAAAGGAGATAGAATGAATGTAAACAACTACAGAGGGATAGCTCTTCTCCCAGTTTATTACAAAATTATATCTCAATTTCTACTAGACACAGCACAAGAAGAGTTAGAACCTAAAATTATTATTATATTATTAGAAACTAAAATGCCCGGAACTGATCCTGAATCTAAAGTCGAACCTAAGACATCAAAAATCATACAATAAAAATTTCATCTGTACATTTGTGGATTTGAAAAAAGCATATGATTCTATTGACCGCGAATCATTATTCCAAATCTTGAAAGAATAAGGACTAGATCTAAAAACGCTGGCAATTATTAAAGCAAGTTAAATTCATGAACTTCATGAAATTCATGAGTTAAATTCAGAACTACAACAATACCTCCCAGTTTAGCAGCATTATCAAATACAAAAATATATGACATGATAAAAATTTTAAACGTATGCTTTATAGCACTTTTTGCAATCGTATACAACGACATAGATAAGATGAAGCAAAATCTGTTTCCGATTTTTGATGTTCAAAATTTAATATTTACTAAGCAGATTTTCAGTTTGACTAAAATATATATACTCGATATTGCGTTTTTTTGTTCTGCAATATTTATCTCTCAAAATACCTGCTTTTAATAAAAATATTCTATTTAGAGACAACGAGAATTCCTTTACTTTCAACTACTTTATCTGAAACCAACGCAGAAAGCGAAAACATGGTTTTAATAAAAAGTAGATAAACCGTTGTCCAATAAGAGGGTATATATATATATATATATATATATATATATATATATATATATATATATATATATATATATATATATATATATATATATATAACATGAAGAGTCACGACGTTTCGCCAAAATCTTATTTGGTATTTTCAAGTGTTATCCGCTTTGACTGAAGAGTCAAGCTAACGTGTACGGATGTTTACGCTCGGTCTTATAGCTGGCCGGTGATTGCGCAGATTGTATCGGGGTAGTTCGGGACTATTCGCGGTGCTCGGCAACGCTGTCGGGCGTCCGTTTATTGATTTTCCTTCCTCGCCGCTAAGTTGCCGCATTTCTTTTTTTTTCAGAAGAGCTTTTCGTACTTTCGGAATGTTGCGAGCGTTGTTTCGCGTATTTAGCTCACCCCTTTCTTCTATTTCAAGGGCTTCTCTGATTGTGCGAACCTTGTAGTTTTCAATGTTCGTTATTTCTTTGGCTTCTTCAAAATTGATTTTATACCCTGTTTGTAGATGGTGCTGGAACAAAGCGGAAGTGGTTTGTTTGTTTTTTACATTGAATACAAGAACATAAGTATTCTGGCCGAGATTCGTTTGTTTGTTTGTCCTATGTATGTTCTGTTGCAGTCGGAACAAGATATGCTATATACTCTCATGATTTTCCAGTCTAACTTTGTCCTTGGAGTTTTTTAGGATGTTTGCAGCTTGTAGGCTGTTCTGATCTTATGTTTCCTTAGTAGTCTGCCTATCCTATCAGAGATTCCTTTTACATATGGTAGCAGGACCTTTAGTGCATGATTATCTATTGTTCATGATTATCTATAGGTTCATGATTATCTATTGTTCTTCGTGTTTGGGTTTCATGACGGTGAATGGCCCTCCTGATACAATTTTCTGAATATCCATTTTGTATAAGAGCTGTGGAGAATTGTGTTAGTTCTTCGAATTGTTCTTCGTGTTAGTTCGAAGAATCTGGAAATCAAGGTTTTCGTTACTGCTTAGATTTGAGAAGGATGGTGACGGGATTTAGCGTTGAGGTATCGATCCGTGTGAGTTGGTATTCTATACACTGTGTATTTGAGGGTATTGAAGAAAGTTGTCTTGTGATGAGGAGATCCAAAAACGGCCGTTTCCTATCCTGTTCGACTTCTAAGGTAAACTGTATTCTGGGGGTGGATTTCCTTTAATTGTGTTATGAAGTTGTTTAAAAGTTCGTTTCCTTGAGGATTCCATGAGGCCATATTATTATGATTTCCATGAGGCCATATTATAAATTTATCATCTTCGTAGCGTTGCCAAAGTTTAGGTTTTAAATTAGCGCTGGCTAATGCCTTTGTTTCGAAGTCTGTCATGAACAGGTGGGCTATAACGGGTGATAACGAGAGCTGAAAGCACTTACTATGGGCCTTAGTGGGATTTCTGGTTTATGTATTTTAGGTAGACCGTAAAGTTTAGGGCATCTGCTTGATTTTTCCCTTGGGATTATTCTTCGTTCAATGTCCGGTTCTAGTTTCCATGCTTTGATTTTGCTTTTGCACCAAAAGCAAACCAAACCAAACCAAACCAAACCATTCAATAGCAATAATTATATATATATATATATATATATATATATATATATATATATATATATATATATATATATATATATATATATATATATATATATAGTATATATATATATAAGTATTAAAAAGCAAAGAAAGTTCACCCGTGTTCCCTGTAGGTGCTTTGCACTTTTTTTTTAACTACCCAAAGCGACAGCAACAGTTTCCGAAAACCGGTTTCTACCCTTCAGCTGTCAGATGTCAGTTGGGCTAAAGCTCAACGCCTCGAGAGCGTATAAAGGAACAACTACGGTCATGACCATATAAATGGTTCATGTCGAATGATAGCTGCAATCGCATGCAACTCATGCCAACGTGCGGTAAACAACAGTCAGACTCTGCGAGGCTATTTGTGGCCCTTCTAACGTTGGGTAAGATCCAGGTATGCATGCAAAATAGTGTATTGGGCTCGCGGTGAAAAGTATTAAAAAGCAAAGAAGATTTATATCGTCGTGGCTTTAGTCGTTACTTTATTTGCTTTCCAGGCGTTCAACTTAAACCCAACTGATGACAGCTTAAGACCAAAAATCAGTCTTTGGAGACGTTTGCTGGCACTTTGGGTGGTGAAACGAAAAAATGGCAAAACACATACGTGGAGCATTTATGGACTTTCTTTATCAAAAAATGTTCATATACATATTTATATATAGAGAAGGAGCCCTACCTATTCCTTCAACTAAGTGCTGGGTTCCAACTGTTGGGTTCTACAATCTCATGTGCAACATACACTGCATATATATATATATATATATATATATATATATATATATATATATATATATATATATATATATATATATATATCTGTATGTATATATATATATAGTATAAAAAAACCCCAAAGTTGCTTTGTAAAGGGTTGTTTGATATTGGTGTCATTTCTATAAATCAGAGTGTTAACATAACCCCATACAAAATAATCCAGTGGCCTAAGATCTCATGTCTTGGTGGCCAATTGATATTATCACTGTGCGAAATAACGCGTCCAGAAAACTTTTCATAGAATAAACGAATTGTCTGTCAAGATGTGTCACAAATCGCACCATCTTGTTGAAATAAAATGTGGTCTACGAGGGCAGTCTGAAAAGTTCTTCAAAGCAGCTTCATTATGAAGATGGGTTGTTTGTCAAAAATATTAAAATATTATAAAAATAATATAATTGCGCATGCGCTAAAATAACCTTTAAAAGTTCAGTTATATTAAATGCTCAGTTATTGCTTAACAGTCATTAAATTCTTGCATTTGGAAGGCAATACGCCTACGCAAATTAAAATCGAGATGGATACTTTTTACAAAGACTATGCAGCTTAATTTATACGTGGTCGTACCAGCTTGGTTGATGATGAAATTTCCAGATAGCCAAAAGGTATTACCATTACTGATAACATCGAAAATGTTCACCAAATGGTGTCAGACGACCGTCGAATTAAGGTGTAAGAGATAGCAAAGCTTATGGGCATTTCGAAAAAACGTGTTTGTCATATATTGACTTAAGATTTGGGTATTAAAAAGCTAACCGCTATTGCTCACTCAATGTATTCAAATAAACATTTCTGAAGCCCTATTGAACTAGTTTATGTAAAATAAGTTGGAGTTTTCGCATCGATTAATAACTGTAAATGAAACCTGAATACATCAATTATACTTCTGAAACCAAGGTCGAAACCAAGGTGAAACCACCGTCGAAAAAAGGGATTGCGAAGACTGTTCCATTGGCCGAAAAAGTGATGGCGGCAAGTACATACCACGCATCATTAATTTACAAGTTTTGTTTAACCAAGACAACGCACTTCAGTGATCGCCAGAAATTCACAAATTGTGATTAAATTGATTGACCACCCACCGTATTCACCACTCCAATTTTCGCTTGGAGAACAGAGATTTTTATAGAATAAGGAGGCTCACATTCATAAATAGATATTTTGCAGGACGAGATGTAAACAATTTTTTTTTATTTGGGTTTTTCGCCACTATCTAAAACTCAAAAAATATCAAAAATACGTGTTCTTATGTAAAGAAAGAATCACTGGGTAAAAACAAAAAACCAAACGGAGACAAATTTGTATATCGTTGACATACACAAAAAAATATATTACTTTCACTCGTTACTTTATATATTACAAATTAATATAATTTATTTTACGGGGGAAGAGGACCTTCCGAAATGTTAACGTTAAAAGTTTGTAAAATTTTGTATAACATTTTTATATCTTAAAAAGTATGTTCATTAGGCAAATTTATTACAAAAAAGAATCACTAAGAAATTTGTCTCCGTTTGGTTTTTTGTTTATACCCAATGATTCTTTCTTTACATAAGAACAGGTACTTTTGATATTTTTTGAGTTTTAGATAGTGGCGAAAAACCCAAATAAAGGAAAAAAATATATATGAACACGCCGTAATCATTCAGACATTATGTCAACTATTATTTGGACGGATTAAAGAACTGGGAGCATCGCTGGGAAAAGTGCATAAGAATTACAAGGATGCTTTGTTCAGAAATAAAACTAAATTTGACAAAAAAAAAACTTATTTCTGTGTGAAACTTTTCCTGCTACCCTGGTATATCCGCATTTATCAGATATAATTTAATATAACGAATATCTTTATATGTTAAAAAGGTATTCGTTCTCATATTCCTATAGCGTTCAAAATGAACAGTAATACCATTTCTGTTAATATTGCAAAAATAAGGTCCAGTCACCCTTTCAACACAAAAGTGCACCAAACGTTTTGAGATTCTGAGGATGAAGAGATAACTTCTAAATCGCTTGAGGATTTTCATTGGTTCAAATCTTGCTGTTATTTTCGTTTACAAACCCATTAAACCAGAAGTGCGTTTTCTCGGAAAAGATTATTTTTTCCCCAATGTGATGGTCATCTCCGAGTGCTCTCGAACCTAATTCACGAATGTTGGACGCAGATGACGATAAGTTGGCTTTAGATTAGTTAGAACTTTATAAACCTTACAACGAAGATCATGATACAATATTCTCTACATAGTCGTCTGAGAAAGGTCGAGGTTCTGAGAACGACGTGTGATGGAGAATTCAGATCTTCTCTTGTACTTCGTCCTATCGTAATGATCTCCAATGATTGGGGCGGGTGGTCCGATGACGGACATATACTGACATATCTGCAACTGAGCCAGTATATTGAACATTTTTGACAAGACGATAAATTTTACCCAAAACTCGAAAAGTTTGGCGATTTGAAAAAGTATTTTGATGTTAGATATGAATAATATCTACGACGTGTATCTTTCCTTAGTGCATTGACGCAATGTACTAAACACAGCAATCTATAAGTGACTTTTACATTTCAAACAGTAATTTCAACGTTAAAAAAATCTGACACTCTTATTGGAAAATTCTTTAGAAATAATGCATAATCTCGGATTGCATAATCTAAAACGTATTAGCAACGCAGTGCTAAAGACATATATTTACAACACATTGCATGATAATTTGGTAAATTAATCCCAAAGGCAAACAAACCACAATCAAAGTATTTAACGAAACGATGTCACATTCAGACATAAATAATCCATTAATGCGGACTACTTAGTTTAGGGTAAAAGTGAAAAAAAAAGGTAGGCAATCATGGGAGCTGCCGACTGAAGTGAAAACTTGAAACATTGGAATAAGTGTGTTTTTTTTTGGATTTTTAAATTAATCATTCTTTAAATGTATAATTTAAAAATGTATAATTTTTTTCACGTAGGATTGAGGATCTAAACAAATATAGAAAATGGACATTTAGTAAAGCTAATTATATTACAATCTTTTTTCCAAAGGTCTAGTGGTGAAATTGAATGATATACCTTTATAAATAATCATTTTACAAAAACACGTATTTTAGTTCTGACAATTTAAGCCAATAAACAATAATTTTGAGAAATTGCATTTATTATAAAATTTTATAGAATTTTTAATTTTAAAATCCGCGATAAAAATACTATCGAACAACTAGATCTGTTTTATCACGCTAGTAAGATAACTCCTAAGCCACTATAAAATAAATATTCATTGCACGATGTATTGCAGAGATTAAATATTAGAAAAATAAATAATATAAAATTTTTCAACCCAAATATTGATACCAATATTGGAAATATTCGCAAATAAATGCTTTGTTTTTGTTATTCATTTTTCTACATAAAAATATTGGCATATTCACTATTCACTCTTGTAATGCACAATAATTCTACAATTAAACAATTAAAATAATGATTATCTAAAACACAATTTAATTTAAAACACATTAAATCACATTTAAAATACAAGCGTCATCAGTCTGACGCAACACGTCACTAGCATGTCGGTGACGCAAACCCTTAAGTTTTGCCCCCACGGAAAATCGTTCAACGCGGTAAAAAAAATTGTCACCACAAAACATCAAAATCCAATTAAACAACAATTATACTATACTTAAATAGGTACAATTTACTATGACACTACACCCAAGAAATACAAAAATATTACGTTTCAAAATGAGTTATTGTGGTTTTTAACTATTAAATTAAAATGCACATATATTAGTTGAAACAACACTTTATTAATCGCAATAAAAACCATTACAATCAATACACTTTTGCCAAACAAAAACAAGTTTATTTATACCAGTTCCATAAAATTCCGGAGTTCTGCCGGTGACGAAGTCGTAGAAAGCAGTTTTTGAATCCTTTTCATTTTTATAACCTTTCTTACGCAGAAAGTTGTCGAATAGTGGTAGTTGGTAGGCGAGAGGTCAGGCGAGTATGGCGGATGACCGAAAGTATCGTAGCCCAACTCATACAGCTTTTGTCGCATGATCATTAAGACGTGTGGCCAAGCGTTGCCGTGGAGGAGAATTAGTCCCTTCATTTTAACCAATGCTGGGAACATGCGTAAGAATTGTTGATGCATTTCATCGAATTGCTGGTAGTACTTGTCCGCTGTAATTGTTTCGCCCGGGTTCAGGAAACTGTAATGAATCAGACCTGCCGCAGACTACCATACAGTCGCCTTGGCATTATTTTTGGCGCATTTTTGGCTTTGGGAAATATTGTGAAGCTTCGTCGCAGTCCAGCCACTGAATCGATTGTCGTAAAAAATCCGGATTTCCGGAAAATCCGGAAAAAATTTCATCGCACATCACAGTCCGTTCGAGAAACGAATCTTCCCTTTCGGAACAAAAAAAGTACCCTTAAAAAATACAATATATTTTATTACGATAAATATTACCCAGGGCTAATTAAAGCTTAGAGAAACGAGATCTCAGGCGATAAAAGAAAACATTACTCAGTACTTAGATATTTATTATCATCATGTAAAACATTATAGTGAAGGCTAAAAGAACATGAAAATGATTCAGTTACAATGTTAAATTAACTCGGTTAGTAATATACAGGCAATTTAGTAATGACGCTTTGTAGACAATAAACAGTAATGAACTTAATCTAATGTGACTAGTAGGATGATAACTTATCTTTGATCAGTCAATCTACAAAACTCCCCAATGAGTGTCGTACAGGCCACGTGAGGCGGAACGTTGGATATGTCTACCCCTTATGGTTTCAAATATTCCGTTGGTCGCAAGGACGTCGAGGGCACTCAAAGACTTGCGTGGAAAGAAACCAAAGATTCACTCGGATCAACCACGTGGACAGGAAAAGATGGAAACGAAAGATGGAATGAAAAGATGGAAATGATTCCCTATCAAAAAAAACTAGAGCGAGATTTTATTAATATCGTGAGAACTATTTTACTGAGATTAAATTATTTTTACCCCTATCTGGGTTAAAAAAGAACTATTCGTCGGACGACAAATAATTGTACAGCCACGAGGGTTCTCTAATTAAGATGGTCCAAAAATATAGCTCGATAGGCTTCTGGGGCAGCTCGCAGTGTGTTAGCAATAAAATCTAGCAAAGCTGATAAATGAACTCGGCACTATTCCGAAAATACCCCGAACTCCAAAAGTCTATATATATCAGCGGAAATTTTTACACTGGGTCAAGGCCTATTGCTGCACAGTCGACTGCTCTCGAAGGTGGTCGCAAAGGAATCTGAAGGCAGGAGACCAAAAATTGTTCCTTCGAAATTAAAGCCAGCGAAGTAATTCAGTAGCTCTCCGTTAGAGTACTGCCAATCCAATATCGGACTGAGATGAATGAAAAATGACGAATTAAAATTGATGCGTTAATTGTAGTACTAAAATAAATATAAACTAAAGAAACATGGTACCGACTCTCTGTTAAAACCTATTCAAATATGAGCAAAAGATTGATCAAGAAAAAACATAATCAACTCTCACAAATACTCGATACTGTCGCAACAAAGTACGACCCTGTATCCCGACTCAATACGCAGTACCGGATACACAAACTAACCACGGATATGCGTTAATTACCTCCTCCAGACTTGACGCAAAATGTACTCCATTTTTATTTCAGTACCTTCGCCAAAATTCCAAATTATGGAAAGTCTGAATAACTTAACTAAATCTGGTAAACAAATATAACTGTAACAACCTATTTATAGACTTTTTAATCTCATGCATATGGTTAGAAATAATCACATCCGTTACGCCTAATTCAGAGGCAAGCTTCCGAACAGTTGTACGCGGATTGGCTTCGACTAAGGTCAATTGGTCGTTGTCAACATCCGATGGACGACCGTTTCGCTCATCATTCTCAAGGCTCTAATCACCACTACAAAATTGGTTAAGTATCGCGCAAGTATCTCGCGAGCTGTTTCGGTGGCTTTTTTGGCCTATTTTGAATTGGAACAAGAAAATTATGCGAATTTGCTTTTTATCCATATTGAATTTAATTCACTAAAAAATTGGCCAAATGTATTTTAGAACAAAACTAATACCATAGTTACATAGTGTGAAAAACGCGTTTTAAAATGATATATAAAGTTAACACAAACTTAAAACAAAAACTGCAATAACTTTCCAACAACCTAATATAATGTTATTCATATGCAAGTAATATGCTTGTAACATCGAATGACTTGCGAGGTTTGGAAAGCAAAATTTATATAGAGGAAATGTTAATTATTAACTTGGTGCATATATTCATAAAATCGAAAATCCCATGGTACCAAACAAATTTGCGTTAGAAATTCCAATTTTACGTGCAACTTAAATAGAATGTACTTACCTTCATTTTGTTTGTTGCGTGATAGAATTTTAGCTACATCAATAACGAAAATTTAAATTTGCTTCATAAATTTCACAGATTTACCTTTTATAGATAATAAAGCAATTCCATTAGTTAATATTTAATTCTTACTTCATTAAAGAATATTTCGTTTTGATAAAAAATTATACAAAGGACGATGATATATTAAATTTTGATAGAATAATTTGCTTGGGTCAAGTAACTTGATAAAAAATATCAGAATTTCAGGTTGTGTCTTAATTTTATGGAGACGGAGATATTTTCTAGAAATATTTGTAAATTTAAAATGCATATAAATATAAGACTTACTCTATTATTAAATTATAATTTTTTTATTGTTTTGTTTACGTTTCAGTTTATTAACAAACTTTACAATATACATCACTTTTATAAAAAAATACAAATTTATATCTAAAACCTACCACTATATCTAATTGAACAATTAATTTCCCACACTTTTTTGAATGAAATATGAGATTCTTTTCTCAATTTTTAATTGGCCCATTTTTTAATTTGATATATTTAAAAATTTTTTTACCTTTATATTTTTTGTTTTTTATTATAACCTAACAGTTTTCGACCTTTCACATATAGTGATATTAGATTGCAAAGAAAAATAAAATTTATTATTTAATGATGTCATTATAGATACGATTTAAATTATCAGTATCATTTCTGAAATTAATGGTACTATTTGTTTTTATATATAAATCCTTTATTTTATATTGTTTTTCAAAATCTAAAATTTTTATGTTATTGAAATTAAAGTTGTGGCCATTATTTATGGCATGTTTTGAAAAGGCAGTTACGTTTGGTTCTAGGTTTCTAGTGCTTTTTTTATGTTCGTTAATTCTGTTTTTTTAAATATTGTTTAGTTTGTCCAAAATATGATCTTAGGTAAGTTTAAACAATCGATTGGGTATGTGCCATGAGGATGGCTTGTTAATAAACTGAAACAAAACAATATATATATATATATATATATATATATATATATATATATATATATATATATATATATATATATATATATATATATATATATATTAAAGGGCGGTATCCATCCCAGGATTACTTCGGTCCATCTGTCATCACTTCGCCTGGCGATATGGCCACCTGCATTTCAATTCCTTTCTCCCCCAATGATGTCACATACTCTCGTTTCTTTTCTGATCCATGCGCAGGCCTTTCTGTCTCGATTTGTAATTCTAAGCATACGCCCTTCCATTCCCTTCTGTGCTACTTGAAATTTTTGAACTGATGGTGATGGCCATGTTTCACTTCCGTATGTCAAAACAGGCAGCACTCACTGATCAAACACATTTTTCTTCAGACAAAGTGGCAGTTTTTGTTTTTGATTTTACATATAATAAATAATTTCAAGACATCTAATTTAGTTGTTATTTTATTTAAATTTAACGTTCGGACGCATTAAAAAAATCACCCTATATATATATATATATATATATATATATATATATATATATATATATATATATATATATATATATATATATATATATATATATATATATATATATATATATATCGGTTAATATCTTGATAATGATAATTAATTTTATTTATACAGTATCTAACAAAACCGTGGCGGGCAATAATTTTGTTTTTTCTTATTGAACGTCCTATATGTTCATCATTTTCATTTTCATGTCACATATTTTGTGAGACATTTTGTGTTGCAGACTCTATTTTGCAGTGTCTTATATCATTTACTTTTTAATGTAGGATTATCATTTGTCTACATTATACGAGGTGTCCAAGATAACTGAGATAAATTAAAAAAAAAATAAACATCATATCTCAATCATCAAACAAGAATATAAATATCTTGGAAGCCCGCCACGGTTTTGTGCGATATCCTGTATAAATAAAATTAATCTGAAATTATTCAGCCCATTTAGTTGTACAACTCGCAACTCTCATCTTAAACTTTACTCTATCTCCAGCCATTATCAAGATATCAACCGTTATCGCACAATAATGGTTGAACATCATCAAAATCTATGACACACGTTACAATGTTGCCACATTAACACTAAAATACCCAGACTTTGGCTTTTGTATGATGGAAAAAACTGTAAATGAAAAAATAACACCAAAAGTTTTTCTTTGAAAGTTTCGAAACAAAAATCTGTTTTGAAACTTCTGCTTGTGAACATAGCGGCTTTTCATTTAGTTTACACAAAGTTTAATCATGCACTATCACTAAAACAACTTTCAGTATCTACATCGCTGTTCAAGTAAATTATTAGGGGATTATTTCAACTTTCAACTTTTCAAAATTACACTAACTGTTGCAATAGTAATATTTAGTGCAGCTGAAACTCGCCAAGAACTCCAATTAACCATGAGGCCTATTAAGTTATTAATACATACCTTTCTCACGGCTTAATGGCAAAAGAGGAGCCCCATTATCTCGTTCCTGTTCAAAATAACTGATAAGTGACGAGACCAGTTTCTTACATCGATCGCTTAACGGTTTTGGCATTTTTTTGCAATTATAATGGCAAATTTTTTACTATAGAATTCACAAAAACAGAAACTAAACCAGAAAATAGCTAAAACGACAAATAATACGGTAGAAATAATTCAAAACATTCGAAGGCACAACTCAAAAACGATCAGAACATAGAAATGACAGATTCGATGAAGAAAGTTGTGTCAGCCCGGCAATACTGTCTAGAACCACAAACCTAAATGTCATCTTGGAATTCACATAATGTGATCTACCGGCACACCGTATTTTTATCCTATTCTAATAGGATTAGAGGAAGAAGGAAAGACAGTACTTCGAACTTTAAATTATTATTTTTTCGTTCTTATGAGTTTAAATTGGCAATATATTTCACTAGATTGATGTCGTGCAATCATTATTTCTATATATATATACATATATATATATATATATATATATATATATATATATATATATATATATATATATATATATATATATATATATATATATATAAAGTAATCTAAAAACCCTTTTTATTCTTTTATATTATTTTATGTTCGGTTTCGTACATGCTTTTGAAATGGATTTCCTCTTCTGCGTTAAGTACTTTGAAACACTGTTGTTATGTATAGGTTCTTACAACAAGAAGTTTTTGTACGCCATATACTATATACTATTACTTTATTTTTGTTTTGGTATATTACAAGCTGAAGAATTGGTAATTGTAAGGTTAAGTAGCATGTATTTATTAGTTTAAAAATACAATTAGCTTAAATATTCAAACCAAATCGTGATTAGATATGATATGCATTTTTATTTAAACAAATACAACACCATACAAAATTTCCATATTTGCAAAAACATTGCACACCTAGGATAGGAACTTGGGGTAGTACTATTAGTCATTTCTAAATGTTAACAAAAACCATGAACAATTCAAAAGGAATTTCATTCAAACGAAATCGGAGAAGAAATGAAAGCAGTGGTAAAAGAAAATCCTAATCGCACACATCCTTGGAACTTGGAGTAACACTATTAGTCATTTCTAAATGTTAACAAAAACCATGAAAAATTCAAAAGGAATTTTATTCAAACGAAATCGGAGAAGAAATGAAAGCAGTGGTAAAAGAAAATCCTAATCGCACACATCCTTGGAACTTGGAGTAACACTATTAGTCATTTCTAAATGTTAACAAAAACCATGAAAAATTCAAAAGGAATTTTATTCAAACGAAATCGGAGAAGAAATGAAAGCAGTGGTAAAAGAAAATCCTAATCGCACACATCCTTGGAACTTGGAGTAACACTATTAGTCATTTCTAAATGTTAACAAAAACCATGAAAAATTCAAAAGGAATTTTATTCAAACGAAATCGGAGAAGAAATGAAAGCAGTGGTAAAAGAAAATCCTAATCGCACACATCTCGGGCAGGAACTTGAAGTAACACTATTAGTCATTTCTAAATGTTAACAAAAACCATGAATACTTCAAAAGGAATTTCATTCAAACAAAATCGAAGAAGAAATGAAAGCAGTGGTAAAAGAAAATCCCAGTCGCACACATCTCGGGCAGGAACTTGGAGTAACACTATTAGTCATTTATAAATGTTAACAAAAACCATGAAAAATTCAAAAGGAATTTCATTCAAACGAAATCGAAAAAGAAATGAAAGCAGTGGTAAAAGAAAATCCTAATCGCACACATCTCGGGCAGGAACTTGGAGTAACACTATTAGTCATTTCTAAATGTTAACAAAAACCATGAACAATTCAAAATGAATTTCATTCAAACGAAATCGAAGAAGAAATGAAAGCAAGGGTAAAAGAAAATCCTAATCGCACACATCTCGGACAGGAACTTGGAATAACACGATTAGTCATTTATAAATGTTAACAAAAACCATGAAAACTTCAAAAGGAATTTCATTCAAACGAAATCGAAGAAAAAATGAAAACAATGGTAAAAGAAAATCCTAGTCGCACACATTTTGGGTAGGAACTTGGAGTAACTATGGTAGGAACTATTAGTAATTTCTAACTGTTAACAAAAACTATGGAAAATTCAAATGGAATTTTATTCACAGGAATTCAAGGAAGAAATGAAAGCTATGCTGGAAAAAAATCCGTGACACACACAACTAGGGCAGGAACTCGGAGTAACACTATTAGTCATTTCTAAGCGTTAACAAAAACAATGGAAAATTCAAAAGGAGAATCGTTGTGCCTCCTATGAAGTCTCAACTGAATATAAGAGTACGCGCTTTGATGTTGCATCCAGATTGCTCTCCAGATTCAAGAAAATGAACTTCCTGCATGAAAATGTGATTTCATGGAGTAGAGTTCCGAATAATATGTAGAATTTGTTCATTAGTTTAACTATCAAACTAGCTTGTAGATTTAAACCCATTCTCTTTAAGTATGATGGCATTTTTATTCGAAAAAATCATTCATTTAAAGAAAAGAAGATCTAACGGAGATTATTGAACTACCATTATGTATTGAAAAGTTACTTTGTGATGTAGAATAGGGTGATTTTTTTAGGGCAACCGAACTATAAATTGAAATATAATAATAACTTAATTAGATGCCTTGAAAATAGTTGTTTTATGTGAAAAAAACAATTTGGTTAAGAAGTTACAAAACTAAACCTTCTCACGAGGCTTTAAAGAAAATGATACATTTTATGGAACTGAAAGTTGAATTTATAACATAAAAATGATTAAGTAAAATATGAGTTTCAGCTGGCTACCTCGCAGATTCTCGGCATGTTAAGTCCCTCGTTAAGTGGAGAAAATTACGAAGGAATTTTCGGGGGTAGTCATCATCTGGTTTTCGGTCTTCTTCTTTCTTCTTTGGTCTCGACACCTTGTTTTCCAATTTAATGGTATCAGTTTAGTATGCTGGATTAGAAAATAGCATACCAAAATTATGATACATCCTTGGATGTATCATAGTACATGTACTTGTACAGCGATGTTGAATGTCGTTGATTTATTGTTTTCTTCGTTAACTTCTTTTATTAACTGATTTAACTTAATTGATTAATTAATTAATTAACTGATTGGGGTTAACTGATTTTCCATGTCTTTTAGTTTATAGATGTCTTCGAAGCTTATTTTTGTTAAGTTGGATATACTGTATGTTTTTGGGGTTTTGGTTTCGTTCAATGTTATTTCTGGTAACACTGGTACAGCGATGTTAAATATCGTTGATTTATTGTTTTCTTCGTTAACTTCTTTTATTGATGTTAACTGATTTACGATGTCTTTTAGTTTATAGATGTATTCGAAGCTTATTTTTGTTAAGTTGGGCGTACTGTATGTTTCTGGGGGTTTGGTTTCGTACCATGTTATTTCTGATAACACTGGTACAGCGATGTTAAATATCGTTGATTTATTGTTTTCTTCGTTGACTTCTTTTATTGGGGTTAACTGATTTGCCATGTCTTTTAGTTTGTAGATGTCTTCGAAGCTTATTTTTGTTAAGTTGGGTGTACTGTATGTTTTTGGGGTTTTGGTTCCATTCAATATTATTTCTGGTAACACTGGTACAGCGATGTTGAATATCGTTGATTTATTGTTTTCTTCGTTAACTTATTTTATTGGGGTTAACTGATTTGCCATGTCTTTTAGTTTATAGATGTCTTCGAAGCTAATTTTTGTTAAGTTGGGTGTACTGTATGTTTTTGGTGTCTTGGTTTCGTTCAATATTATTTCTGGTAACACTGATATAGCGATGTTGAATATCGTTGATTTATTACTTTCTTCGTTAACTTCTTTTATTGGGGTGAACTGATTTGCCATGTCTTTTAGTTTATAGATGTCTTCGAAGCTTATTTTTGTTAAGTTGGGTGTATGTTTTTGGGGTTTTGGTTTCGTTCAATGTTATTTCTGGTAACACTGGTACAGCGATGTTGAATATCGTTGATTTATTGTTTTCTTCGTTAACTTCTTTTATTGGGGTTAACTGATTTAGCATGTCTTTTAGTTTATAGATGTCTTCGAAGCTTATTTTTGTTAAGTTGGGTGTATGTTTTTGGGGTTTTGGTTTCGTTCAATGTTATTTCTGGTAACACTGGTACAGCGATGTTGAATATCGTTGATTTATTGTTTTCTTCGTTAACTTCTTTTATTGGGGTTAACTGATTTAGCATGTCTTTTAGTTTATAGATGTCTTCGAAGCTTATTTTTGTTAAGTTGGGTGTATTGTATGTTTTTGGGGATTTGATTTCGTTCAATGTTATTTCTGATAAGATTAGTGGTTTTCTCTCTTGCATTTTAATATCATTTGCAAAGGTATTTAATCAGTGTTGTAAATTGTAATTGTAAATTAATGATCAGTTTACAACCATTCGGAATTTCTATTAGAGTTGGTTGATTGATTTTTATATATCGATCGGCTTGGCATTGGGAAAATATTGTTTCTTTAGTCGGTACTAAAAGTATTTCGGTTCAATGATTGATTCTTGAATGTTTATTTCGACTGCAGTGCAATTGTCGAAGGTCCCTATTAACAGCTGTAGAGTGCAGTTGTCTTGAGGATAGAAGATTTCCTTACAGTAGTGTATTTTTTCTAGGAAAGGACGCTATTCTCTCTCGAACGGGTAGCGACGATCTTCTTGTGCCAAGTAAGGATATTTTGGAATGAAAGCATGTTTACTCAGCATAATTGGGTAAATGTGATAAATGGTAAATGTTTCTGGTCTTGTTATGGGAACATGCATAGCAAAAATAATGTTTTTCATCCGAAAATGTAATTTGAGTGGCCAAAAGCTGATAATAAGTCAATAAATTATTAAATTTTGGAATCGCGTTCTCATTGTAGATCGTTTTTAAATAACTAAACATTTCTTTTAATTTATAACTAGGTATGACAGCATTATGTAGGTTATTTAACCTTGCGAATGTAATTGCATCTTCAAGATTATCAAGAAATGTTATTAAATTCTAACAACATAGGTTGATATGTGATACGACACCTTGTAAGCTGATATAATCTTGTAAGTTGGTTATTGTTTTGTCTACTGAATCAGGGAACCGTATTCTAATTTCTGTTGATTTGCAGAGAGTGTCACTATGTGTGTTTCATTATATTAATTAAAATTGTTCGATAACGAATTTTGAAAACTTATTTCTTCAATCAAACTTTTTTGATATTGTTGTTATTTCTTTATTACTTTATCCTGTCTCTTACCATCTTCGGCGTCGGCAACTTCAATTTATTTGCTTTTTCTACGATATCGAATAAACCTCTTTTCTTTCGAAAGTGGGGATGTAAAGTTTTAATTCATTTTTCTTGAGTACAGTTTATTAAAAATTCTGTTTAAAGAATCATACTTTCAGATAGACCATGAAAAGAAATGTTAGTAGTGCTTTCTTTATTTAATTGACCTTTAATTATTGAGAAATAATTTTTTATATTCATTTGTTGAAATATTGGTTCTGTCCAATGAATAGTGTAAAAATCTATGTTTCGTATATGTGAGTTTGGCATTTCCGAATTGTATAAGGAATAAGGAATTCCTTATATTACTAAGGAATATTTCTTGGGGGTTGTTATGTACGCGAAGAACATAGAGTTCTAGGAAGAGAGGTATGGGCTTCATTAACATTGTGTTCCTGAAAATTTAAGCTTTGTTAAGCTTTTGCTTTTATAGCTAGACTTTTATGATATATGCCTTTAATAATAATTAGCTTTGTATCTTGATCTTGTTTGATTAAGACTTTTTTGAATTTTGGTAAGTTTTTGTTTCTGGCTTTTGTTTTATGTATGCCATGAATTCAGGTGGGTTGGACCTTGTTTTATTTCGTTCTGAAATAATCTTTTCTTTCGTTTCTGCGTTTAGTTTTGTATGTTTTTATATAGCTATTTTGGATTTTCTTTATGAGTCTGAACATAGTTGGAAACGATTATATGATCACTTAAATCAAATGAACTTACGTCTTTAATGTGAACCAGTATTATTTAGAATGATGAATGTTTGGTTACACTATGAATAGAGTTGATATACTAAACTAACTGAACTACTGAACTAAAGCGACGGTTGTCTTCTTGTAGACATCGGTAATGTTCTATGAGGGTTGAATGGAACCGCTCAACAGGTGAATTGGAATTGCTGTTTCCTGTTGTCATATGGTGTAATTGTATTTTATATAGTTTACATAAATCTTATTTATTTTTAAATTTCGTGCCACTGTCAGTTGTTATTTTTTGGGGTATTTCATGATGATTAATTAAGTTGAAGACGTTTTTTATTATTGCAAAACCCATGAGTGACTTCAATGGGTACACTTGATCATAACTCGAAACAGTCTGTATCATCATCAGATAGTTTTGATTCGATATTTTAAAAGTATCTATGTGTATATGTTCAAATGGTTTCAACATGGTAGGTGTAAGATTAAATTTTATTGTTGGTGGACTTCGATCGTATTTGTTCTTTTGGTGTGTTTCGCAGTTATTCACGTAGTTCTCTATATCTTCCCTCATTTTTAGCTAATAGTATTCTGAAGTTAGGACTATCTTCATTTCGTTTATGCCTCTATATCATATTTTTTGCCGTATGGTATAACATTAATTTTTCTTTTTGTTCGTCATCGTTTCTACATCAGCAAGAACTTTCAATCACCGAGTTCATTTGTAGGAGGAATTTTTAAAGAGTTTTTGAAGAGTGATTGTAAAATTTCTAGCTAATATAGGATTCTTAAAATATAATGCATATGTTTGTTTTGGATATATATTATTATTATTAGGTGCGCATAGACCTGGTTAGATCACGCAAAGCATTCTGACTCATTTTCGAGTGTTCTTTCTGATCCTCCACACCTCTCTCATCTTTTCTCCGTTGATTCTCTTTCTCTCCTCCGTCCACTTTGTTCCCGATCTCCTCGAAACTTCCCTCTCTGATGCAACGTTCCACATATATATTTTGTTTCTGTACGTTCTTCTATCCTCAATCTCTGTCGGACCCATTTGTGCCTTTCCCAGATCAGCTCTGACTTGTGTGATCCATGGTACAGTTGACTTGACTCCTTGTATGTATGTAAGAATTCTGTTGGAGAGTCTTGTCGATGGGAGTCTACTAATATGTCCATAGAATTTCAACCTTCTTTTTCTTATGTCCGCCGCTACGTTGGACATTCCCTCTGTGGTCTTTCGAGAATGTAGTCTGTATCCTTCCTCTGTCAGTTTTGGACCGAGAATTTTCGTCATAATTTTGCGTTCTTCTTTTAGTATGTTTTCTATGCGGCTTTTTGTATGAAGTGTAAGTGTCTCACTTGCGTTTAGTACTTCTGGTTTGATTACTGTGTTGCAGTGTCTTATTTTTGCGTTTGTGGATAGGTATTTCTTATTGTAGATATTGTGTGTCTTGCCGTATGCCCTCTTCATCTTCTGTAATCGAGACTTCTGTGTTATCTTATCTTCTCTTGTGGGTTCGAAGATCTCACCTAGGTATTTGAAGTGAGTGACCCTATTTATTTTGCCGTATTTGGTGTTAAAATTTTGGACATCTAATTTTGAGCAGAAGAATTCGGTTTTTTGAAAGGAGATTTGTAGACCAACTTTCTCTGCACATTCCTTGATGACTTCGATCTGTTTGGTTGCCCTTGTTTCATTGTCTGCGAGTATGGCTAGGTCGTCTGCGAAGGCCAGGCATGATATTTCTATATTGTTTTTGGATCGTCCGAGTCGTATTGGTTTCCGGTGTCCTTAATTTTTTAGTCCTTTTTCCCATTCTCTTATGACTTTGTCCAGTACCTTTTTTCCTCTTTGAAGAAGAGTGGGGATAACGCATCTCCTTGGCGTACTCCAATTTTAATCAGGAAGGGTTCGGAAATTTCTCCCATAAATTTCACTTTAGAGGTTGTGTTAGTCAGTGTCTGCTTGACCAATCGTAATGTTTTGGGGTCGAGTCCTTGTTCTTCTAGGATGTTGAACAAAGGTTTTCGGTCGATGCAGTCATATGCTTTCTTGAAGTCCACGAACGTGCAGATAATTGGGACGTTCCTGATAGCTTTGTATTTCAGTATTATTTTTAAGTTATTAACAGTGCATGAACGACCAGGGCAAAAGCCTGCCTCGTACTGGCCAATTTTGTGTTCTAATTGTTCTTGTGTTCTTGGAAGAAGGCATGCTGAGAGGATTTTGTAAGTGACTTGTAGTAAGGAGATTCCTCTGTAGTTGTTCACATCTGTTCTGTCTCCTTTCTTGTGTAGCGGGTGGATAAGAGCACATTTCCATTTATGTGGTAATTTTTCTGTTTACCAAATGTTCGTGATAATTTGCGTAAGTTCCTGCAGTTAATTTGGTCCGAGATTCTTCAATAGTTCCGCCGTGATACCATCTTCACCGGATGACCTGTGGTTCTTTAGTTTGCGATGTGCCTGTGAATTTTTTCCTGTGTTGGTGGTGGTGATTCTGAGTGGATACGGATACAATTTTCCTTGGGGAATCTTGTGGAGCGTTCGGGGCAATTGAGGAGATCAGCGAAATAGTGTGCCAGCTCCTGAGAATTCTCCTGATTAGTTAACGCTAATCTCCCATTCCGCTTTCTGAAGCAAAGATTTTGTGGTTTGTATCCACAGATTTCTCTTGCAAAAGTCCTATAAAAGTATCTCGTGTTATAATTGCAGAAATTCTCCTCTATAGAGTCTAGTTGTTCCTTCACATACTTCTTCTTATTTTGCCTAATAACCTTTGCGGTCTGTTTTCTAGTCACGTCAAAAAGCTATTGACTTTCTGGAGATTTTTTAGTGTTACTGAAATGCTTGTTTACGTCGCTGCAATGCACTTTCGCATTCCGAGCCCCACGAAGGGTGTTTTGTATTCTTTTTCAAAGGGATCAATTCCTGGTGCTTTTTGTGTAATTTTTTTTGTGGAATTTTTTCCATGTATTTGCCTGTTCCTTTTCCCATTTCTCTGTTATGTTGGATTCCTTGATCTTTTTTGTGTCGAATTTCTGTAGATGTGCTTTTTGTGATGAATTCTCCTTGGGGTGAACTTGACTTTAATTCGTGTTAGGTAGTGGTCTGAGTCAATGTTCGCGCCCCTGTGGACTTGGACATCTTGGATCTCTCTTTTTTGTGGGTATGGGATCGCAACGCGGTCTATCTGGAATTCTCCAATATGTTGTGTAGGCGATCTTCATGTCTTCTGTTTTCGTGGAGATTTTCTTAGGGATGATGACATGATCTTAAGGTTATTCTGTTAGCATAATTCGATGAGTCTTATGTCATTCTTATTGGTAAATTTGTGACCGGGGAATTAAAGTCGCCCTGTAAAATTTTGACGTCGTCCTTTGGAACATTTGCCGTTACCTTCCTTAGTGTTGCCCAGAATTTCTCTGTAGAGAGTTTTTCTCTCTGTAGGGTTTTTCTTTTGTAGACTTTGGGACTCATTTTTCTTTTATTTTTTTTATTGGCGAACTGCATGCGCATTTTCATTAGTCTATTTTTTTTGGGCGTGATTTCCTTAATAGAGTTAACTATCCCTTTATGTATCACAAAGGCCATGTCCAGAAGCGGAGCGCCTTGCGACTCGTTTGTCTGTCCTGCTTTTGAATATGCGATGGTTCCTATAGGACGTTAGACTATAGTCTAACGTGTCCTCATCCGTGATGCGTGTTTCTTGTAGGGCAAGCACATGTATCTTTTGTCTGTCAAGTTCTGAAGTTTTCCTGGTTGGATCAGCGTGTTGATGTTGAAGGTGCCAATATATGCATGTGTTTTATGTGGAAATTTGTCGGAAATCTCCGACTTATTTAGAGATCATGAAAATCCAGGTTCCCCAGAATCCGAACACCCGGTTGCCGTCTGTTGACGAGTGGATTGGTTTCCACCTGGGGTATCATTGTGATTACTTGCACGATTTATGCTTTCTTATAAGCTTATAGGTCTAGTGTTTTCATTGGTAATTTAGAACCAGGGCCTGTTAGTTCCTGGAGCGTAGTGTACAGGCCCACCCTCTGGATGAACAAACGCCGACCAGGTTGCCGGTGGTTGCCACTGCAGACGCGACCTGGGTTTTTTCTGCCACAGCCCTGTTATATATTCTTTTAATAGCTTAATTATGCTTTTAGTTGTATTTCTGTTCGAAATTGTTACATATAGTCTAGTGTTTTAAAATATTTTTTTAAATTTATATTGTTTATGAACCTATATGAACTGTTTCTAGATCTTCAGAGTCTTCTGTATTGGGTTTGTCTGGAGCTTTTATTTGTATATCAGATATAATGTGTATATTTTTTCTTTGTTCTGATTTTGATCCTAAAATTTCTTTTATCTCGGATTCTTCGAAGTCGGAGAAGTTTTCTCTGGCTTGAATTAATTCTTCTATCACGCTATCAATATAACTGGGTTGTTATATGCAGATTCAATTTCGATAACATTTAGGTCGATGTTCGTTGGGTTTCTAGATAGTACATCCGATATTTGAATATCCTCTCTATACTCTACTATAAACTTTTCTACGGTGAAAAATTCATCAATATTGGGTTCAAAAGGTTTGACAGGTATTGACTCTTGTAATGTTATTGATATATTTTGGTTTGTTAGGTTTTCATTTTCGATGTGGGCTATTCCATCTTTTGAATACGATAATATTTGTGATATAAAGAGGTCGTTGATATGTCCTGGTTTGGTGATAATTTCGCCACAATAAATGCCAACAGGTACATTTTTGATCCTGTCTTCGTGGGGATTCATTGAAAATGAGAAATGTACTTCTTCAGGTTGTCGATGCCTAAAAGAAATTTTATTGTATGGGTAAATTAATTTTTTGTAGTTTAAATTAATATTGACGTTCATATTCATCAAAAATATTAATCCTAAAACTCCATCGAAGTAGTCATGGAAGTCGAAAAGAATATTTTTTTTTATAGTTGTTATCAAATTCTGAAAACGAGATGTAAGCTTAATATTTAGTTGATTGACTTCCAACAGCGGTCTTGATCGTATTAGTGGTTTGATAAATAAAATTTGAAGAAAAATCTTTTGCGATAGATAACCTTAAAATTGAGTGCGAACTTAAGTGTCGATAAACAATTTTAATTTATGTTTTTTTTTATTTCCACCTAATGAAGTGGATTCTTCAAAAAAGTATTTATTTCTGCTATGTTATGTTTTCTGCGGTGTCGACTTTGATAAAATTTTCTTTAAAATAAGAGTTGTCGACATAATTCTCGTTGATATCTTGCGTTGCGAAGCTTTCTTGTTTCGCGAACGTATTGTGATCGGTAACAACATGTTCATCTTATTGGTAATACCTTGATTCGCAGTGATAGCTGTTATCAAATTCGCTTTTATCATTTGGCACAGTCGCTAGAAAATAATTCTTGGAATATAAAATTTGGTTAAGAATTTTGTCTAATTTTTGGGTTTCCGAAATTTTGATTTTGATAATTTTGCTTGTTCAATATAGTTGAAGTGTATAGAGAAATTGTTTACATACGTTCTGGTTTTAGTAGTTCATTTTGAGGTGTATTTCTTCTTGGTTCGAATACATTTTGTGATGCTACAGAAACTTCTCTATTTGTAGGAAATCTTTGTGGTGGAAGTGATCTTGGATTTATATTAATTGGTTGGCAGGGCCAGAGAAATTTGGCCTAGGTGTGCCTTGGTTTGTGGAAAAATGCCTTGAAAAATTATTTTGAAAATTGCTCATTTGATGGTTCTGAAAGTTTGATTGTCAATTTGGGAAATTTGCCGTATTTTGAAAATTTCGGGTATTGTGTTCGTGGTTTTTGACTGAACTGCGTGGTCATTCTTTGTTTTTTGTTAAAGTTGTTCATATTTCCGTACAATCATTCGAAAATTTTCAAATGTGTTTACAAACGCCATTTCACCTTCCAACGATTTGGGTTTCCTTAAATACATGTTGTTCTTTAATTTACCATGACATCCTGCTATAAAGGTGCTTAAGACCGTTTGTGTGTTCATTTGAAAGCGTTATATCATTATTTATTCTTGGAATCACGGTACTTTTAAGAAGCTGGATTCCTCTACCAAAACTTACAAGATGTTCGCCTTTAAATGGCCTAGTTCTAGTTAGTTCTTAAATAATACAATCTAAATCCCGTCAATCCGAAGTTTTGGATAGGAGCTGCTTTTAGTTTGTCCCAATCGTTTAATTCTATTCAATGGCCTACCATTAATTCGGCTTTACCTACTTATTTAGAGTGTATGCATTCAAAAATGTGTTGTTTAAAATCTTCATCATTTACTTCCTGATATTTCAGCTTTAATGTTTCACATATTTTTTCCCTAAGGTGAAAGTGACTGAGATTTTACCTCATTGATTTGTAGGCACCAATTTTTTTATCTTTTCTTCTGTTTTATCAAGAGCTTCCTGAAGCTTCTCAGATATATATCTTGGTACCTTGTCTATTGCCATAACCTATAATATTGCCATAAAACTATAGACGTGTTTGGTGTAGTTGATAGGTTAGCGATGAAGATTTGAAAAATATGGGACTTAAGACACTATCTTGAGGTACTCCTGATTTTATTGGGTATGTGTTAATTATTTTTTCTTTATATTTGACAGCGAACTATCTGCTCGTCAAGTATGATAACATACTTGACATAAAATGTAATACTATATATAATATAATAACATATAATTGAAACAAAAAATCATTAAAACCGCCTTAAAGTTGGTCCCTTTACAAAAACGTTTGCGAGCTTGCGAAGTTTGCGAGCAGTATTAAGCCGAAGTAAAGCATTCAAAGATTGGAACAGTCAAAAAACAGCAATAACTTATAACATCTTTTTTGGAAGTAAGAAAAGAAACATCGAAGCTAATTAAAAAGAGTTCCAAAAAAATAACACCCGATACTTTTACAAAACATTTAAAAATAAATTAACAGGCTATCAACCCCAAAGTTTTTGCTTCCAAAAGGAAAACCGACAATTAGCTCTAAATAACTAAGACAATTACAAAGAACTTGCGAAATATTTTTAACAACTACTAAAATTTCCTGAGCCCTTAAACAAATTACCAACACTAGACCCTAAACAAACAAACCCAGATTCATTTTCACCGAATGAAGATGAAATAATTAGGCAAATCAAGCGACTTAAGAGTGGCAGGGCTTCTGGTGAGGATGGAATCACTGCTGAACTTTTGAAATCCGCTGGTCCAGGTACAATCAAGGAAATAACCAAAATTCTACAAGAAGTTTGGCGAACCGAACGGATTTCGGAAGATTGGAAATATGCTCTAATCCATCTACTACACAAGAAAATATATAAAACGGATATAAACAACTATAGAGCGATATCTCATCTCCCAGTTTGTTACAAGATTCTATCTAAATGTCTACTAGACAGAGCACAGGGACAGTTAGAACCTAAAATTGGTGAATATCAAGCAGGTTTTCGACCGGGCAGATCCTGCCCTGAACAGATCCTGAATCTAAAGTTGATCCTAAGACATCAAAAACTGTACAATAAAAATTTCGTCTGTACATTTGTGGATTTCAAAAAATCATATGATTCTATTGACTGCGAATCTTTATTCCAAATCTTGAAAGAACAAGGACTAGATCTGAAAACGCTGGAAATTATTAAAGCAACATTAACTAACACAAGGTCAAAAGTTAAATTCATGGGTGACATCTCAGAGCCCTTCGAAATTAAAACTGGAGTGAGACAAGGGGATGGACCTTGGCCACTCTTATTTTACTGTGCTCTAGAAAAAGTAATACAGGAGTGGCGTGAAAAAAAGTTGGCCCTGAATATTGACCAGTCCATTAAACTGAGGAGAACCAACATCAAAACTAATTATCTGGCGTTTGCTGATGAGCTAGTACTTTTGGCTCATGATATATCAACGGCACAAAAACAGATTAAATTCCTAAAAGAAACAGCAGAAAAGGTAGGACTCCAAATTTCTGTTGAAAGGACACAATACATAGCCTGCAACAAACTAAGAACACCATTTCTAGAAACAATACATGGTAACATCAGACGAGTCTCTCAATTCCAATATTTGGGTGAAATAATCATGGAAAATGGGTTGGAAAAGCGGCCAATAAGGGTAGATGTCAAAAAATGGAAACGGCATTGAGACTTACACAAAATATTTACAACAAAAAAATGCACATCTAAAAACACTAAACTGAGACATTACAACTCAGTTAGGCTTTTAGGCCCCAAACAAATAAATAGAACAACGTACCGACTTCGAGAAAACCAAGAAATCAAAAAATACACAGATATAGATAGCGATATTAGAAGAAGAAGACTTAAGTTTTACGGACACATAAAACGGATCCGAGTAGGTTAACTAGACAAATAGTAGAATTTTATGAAAATAGGAGTAGAGCTAAAGTAGAAATAATTAAATGGATTGCTGCAATTAAAGAGGAGTTAAGATCAGCAAATATTACACAAAGTGAAATTCAGGATAGAGGCTGTTCCAGATACAAGTTAACGTTTGAAAGGTTGGCCAGAGAGAAAAATGTAGGAAGACTGGAACAACTTGGTCTGACGAAAGGAAAAATGCTCATAGCGAAAGAATGAAATTAATATGAGCGCAAAGGAAGGCTAACAACAAACTAACAACGAACGCCTCTAATTGTACTTCGCGTGATCCACCAGGATCCATACGTGAATAATAATAATAATAATAATAATAATAATAATAATAATAATAACGCAACAATAATAACGCAACAATAATAACGCAAGCAATAATAAACGCAACGTAATAAGCGGAAAAGAAAACGCAACCTAAACATCTGCTATATAGACTACAGGAAAGCCTTCGATAGTGTTCCACACGATTGGTTACTAGAAGTCCTGAAGATTTATAAAATAAGCCCTCCCATCATTAACTCCTTAAGGTGCCTAATGGGGAAATGGAAAACAAATCTCTTTATCGACCAACAATGCATTACAACTGCGAATATCGAGAGAGGAATTTTTCAGGGAGATTCCTTTTCTCCAGTTTGGTTTTGTCTAGCCCTGAACCCTATGTCTACATTACTGAACAACAGTAATATAGGATATAAACTAAACATGAGAAATCCACGAAAGCTCTCGCACCTACTATATATGGATGACCTTAAACTCTATGGAGAAACTAGAGAAAAACTAAACTCCTTAATAAAAATGGTCGAAGAATTTAGTAGGGATATCAAGATGTCATTCGGACTTGATAAATGCTCTACCATTAGCATTCAAAAAGGAATAGTCAACAATCAACATTCAACACACTGTAACATACAACAACTGGCACCAGAAGAATCCTATAAATATTTAGGTATACCTCAAAACGAGAAATATAACCATAGCCAGTTAAAGAAAGACTTTTCTACTATGTACGAAAAGAGGCTTACAAAACTTTTAAATACCAAACTGAACAGTGGAAACCTGATTAGAGCGATCAATGGATGGGTAGTGCCAACTCTGACCTATTCCTTTGGTATTGTTAAATGGTCAGAAACAGACCTTGATGGACTGGATAGATTAACACGTCGAACATTGACAAAATTCCGATGTCTGCATCCAAATTCATCTATGAAGCGACTGTACATTCCCAGAAAGTTGGGAGGCAGAGGCCTCGTGAACATTAAGAACCTTTGTCTGAACCAGGAGAGTAAGATGAGAGAACGCTTCATTAATTCAAGCAGCACGCTAATGAAGTTGGTTGCTAAGGAGGACCGGGGTTTCACCCCTTTGAACCTAGATAAATTGAATCGTGTTGATGGTAGAACAACACTTACGGATTGTGTCCGTGAATGGAAACAACAGACACTGCATGACGGTATCCAAAGTCACTCGAGGATGATACCATTGATGGACCATTGTCTCTAAAATGGCTGACCGATGGGCTGTTGTACCCAGAAACAGAAGGTTTTGCGACATCTATTCAAGATAAGGTAGTAAGAACACGGAACTATGAAAAGCATATACTACACATGGATGTTGTCGACCGATGTAGGAAGTGCGGTATAGTGGGGGAAACGATTGAACACCTTATCGGTGGGTGTGCAGTTCTAGCCCCTAATGCTTATTTAGGAAGACATAATCAGCTGGCGAAAATTATACATCAGCAAATTGCATTAAAGTATTCGCTATTAGATAACGCACCTGCTCCATATTATAAGTACTCACCTTCTCCCGTATTGGAATCATCTGATTCAATCCTATACTGGGACAGACCAATCACAACAGATCGAACGGTCGATTATAATAGACCAGACATTGTTCTAATTAGTAAAAAGGAGAAAAGGGCTTTTATAATTGACATCGCAGTGCCACTCTCTCATAATATCAGGAAAACCGAGTTGGAGAAAACCACTAAGTATGAAAACCTTGCGTACGATTTGAAAAACCAGTGGAAACTGCATAAGGTAGAGATAGTGCCTTTCGTCATATCCGCCGAAGGCCTAATAAGTAAGAACTTTTCAAAAAATTTGAAGAATCTTGGTATCTCAAAATCGATTGCCATAGTGGGACAACGTGCAGTGCTCTTGCAGACGTGCCACATTGTTCGTAAAATTTTATGCTAAGTGAGAGGAGTTGAATTGCTTTCTCATTTTGGCATTGTAATATAGACCAGCCTAGGCTGAGATGCTGAGTTCAGTACGAGGATGATAATAATAATAATAATAATAATAATAATAATAATAATAATAATAATAATAATAATAATAATAATAATAATAATAATAATAATAATAATAATAATAATAATAATAATAATAATAATAATAATAATAATTGGTGAATCTGGAGCGAGTGGCGGTTCCCAACTCTATGACACCACAAGAATGGCAATGAAAGAGGCACTCGAACAACAATTAGATCATCTAAGTCTAGCAACACCAAAGACTTTACTACAAAATCAACAGAGAGCGGAAATTAATAATGGAGTAGAAGATCAAAATACCCCGGTACTTGCTGGCTCGCCCCTAATAAGGAAGGCTGTCACTAGGACCGAACGCACTCCACGTATCAGATGGACACGCGAAATGAATATTGATGTAATGCGTGCCTATTACTACGTAAACCAGTGCGGAGATAATCCGCTCCCTGGATGGAGGCATGCACTCCACCAAGAATATAAAAAGAGGTTCCCTGAAACTCAGCTGTCGGAACAAAACTTAGCCGACCGTAAAAATGTAATTCTAAGGAAAAACTATCTAACCGAATCGGAATTAATGAACATCAAGAGAGAAATCGGTAATGAACTACATCAAAACATTACATATCAACAACATAAAGAAGATACTATAGACGTTCTTAACTCGAATACAGAGGAGAAACAAGTAGAACAAACTCAAAATGTATCACCAGAAGCATCATCGTCTAAAAATGAAGAATCAATCTCGCAACGTAACTTTTCTAATATACGAGAGAAGTTTTACAGCAATTTGGCCAGTTTTACTGGCTCAAACCCATTGAATAGACCAAAAATTCCAGTACTGCGTAATATTGCAAAATCACGTATTACTCTAATGCAGATTAATAGAGTTTTGGAATCACATCTATCTGGGATGACAAATTTAAGCGATATACATCTTGCATTATATTGTGCAGCAGTGACTGTCATCGAAATTTCAGGTCAAAAGACTTACACCCATAATGCGGCTGGTCGTAGTATCCAGAAAAATACACCTGTCTGGAAAACGCGCCTTGAAAACAATATCAATGAGTTCCGGAGGAAAGTTAACATTATCTCAGAGTATCTTTCTGGTAATCAGTCAAATAAAGTAGCGAGAAAAGCAAAAATAATTGCCAATAAATCTGGCATTGACTTCGATGATTCAAACCTGACAGAAAAATTGTTGGATCTAAAAGATGGATTTAGGCAAATAGCTAAATCGAAAGGAGCCAGGCTAGCAAGATATAATGAACTAGAGAAGCGAAAACATCAAAATTCAGTATTTGCAAACAGCCAAAAGAAATTTTATAGACAACTCGAAGCAGAAGGTAACAGCAAGTCAGAACTTAAGAATATCGATGTGTCTTCCTTTGCGGAATATTGGAGATCGGCTTGGAAAAAATCAGACGGCTACGAAAAATTGGCTCCTTGGGTTAAAACCATTCAAGAACAGACAAATGCTCTCCCAGATATGGAGTCTAACGATTTCACAGAGATTGACATTTGCACTGCTGTCAGGAAGACTCACAACTGGAAGGCTCCTGGACCAGATGGATTGCATAACTTCTGGATTAAAAGCTTTACAGCCGCCTATCCCGTACTTGCAAATGCATTTAAAGAGGTTTTAATAAATCCAGACACTTTCCCTGACTTTCTAATGGAGGGCAATACATACCTACTGTTCAAAAAAGGGGACGTTAAGCAACCCAATAACTACAGACCAATCACATGTCTGTCAGTGTTATATAAACTGTTCACAGCCCTACTCAATGAAAAAATCTACCAACATTGTGATAAAAACAACATTTTTGAAGAAGAACAGAAAGGATGTATAAGAGCAAGTA
Organism: Cosmopolites sordidus; assembly: GCA_031761425.1. Classification (NCBI taxonomy): domain Eukaryota; kingdom Metazoa; phylum Arthropoda; class Insecta; order Coleoptera; family Curculionidae; genus Cosmopolites; species Cosmopolites sordidus. Next base: position 875,610 of record JARFXV010000513.1, read on the forward strand.
TGGGCTGCAAGGAACAATTGACGATCGATGCTGTAGTTCTTGAGCAAGCGCGAAAAAGAAAACGCAACATAAATATCTGCTATATAGACTACAAGAAAGCATTCGATAGTGTCCCTCACGATTGGCTGGTTGAGGTTCTGAATTTCTATAAAATTAGCCCCCAGATTATTAATTCTTTAAAGTGCCTGATGGGGAAATGGAAAACGAATCTTTTTGTCGGCCAACAATACATTGCTGCTACAAATATCGAGAGGGGAATTTTTCAGGGAGATTCCCTTTCTCCAATTTGGTTCTGTTTAGCATTGAACCCTTTGTCCACACTACTCAACAACAGCAATATTGGATATAAACTTAACATGAGGAATCCAAGAAAGCTCTCTCATCTACTATATATGGATGACCTTAAATTATATGGAGAAACTAGAGAAAAATTAAACTCATTGATAAAAACGGTTGAAACATTCAGTAGGGATATCAGAATGTCATTCGGACTGGACAAATGCTCTACCATTAGTATACAGAAGGGAAAGGTTCAGAGTCAACATTCAACACTTTGTAACATACAACAACTAGCACCAGAAGAATCCTACAAATATTTAGGAATACCCCAAAAGCATAAACTTGATCATAACCAGTTAAAGAAGGACTTTTCCACTCTATACCAAAAGAGACTTGCAAAACTTTTAAACACCAAACTGAACGGAGGAAACCTCATTAGAGCGATCAACGGTTGGGCGGTGCCAACTCTGACATATTCTTTTGGCATAGTTAAATGGTCAGAAACTGACCTTGATGAGCTCGATAGGTTGACGCGCCGAACATTGACAAAGTTCCGATGCCTGCATCCAAACTCATCTACGAAAAGACTATACATCCCAAGAAAGTTGGGGGGTAGAGGCCTTGTAAACGTAAAAAATCTCTGTCTCAATCAAGAAAATAGAATGAGAAAACACTTCCTTGATTCAAACAGTACGTTGATGAAATTGGTTGCAAATGACGATCGGGGTTTCACCCCACTGAACCTAAATAAACGGAATCGTATTGATAGCAGAACAACGTTCACGGACTGTGTTCGAGAATGGAAAGGACAAACATTGCACGGAAGGTTTCCTAAGTCACTCGAAGATGACACCATTGACGAACAATTGTCTCTGAAGTGGCTGACCGATGGACTCTTGTACCCAGAAACAGAAGGTTTCGCGATATCTATTCAAGATAGGGTAACAAGAACAAAAAACTATGAAAAGCACATACTGCATTTGGACGTAGTCGATAAGTGCAGGAAATGCGGTACTTTGGGGGAAACAATTGAGCACCTTATTGGCGGTTGCCCGGCCCTTGCTCCTAATGCTTATTTAGGACGGCATAATCAGCTGGCAAAAATTATACATCAACAAATTGCAAAAAAAATACTCGCTATTAGAAAATGCACCTCCTCCATATTATAAGTACTCGCCTTCTCCTGTACTTGAATCATCCGATACCATTCTTTACTGGGACAGACCAATCACTACTGATCGAACGGTTGATTATAACAGGCCGGATATTGTTCTAATCAACAAAAAGGACAAGAGGGCTTTTATAATTGACATCGCAGTGCCACTATCTCACAACATTAGAAAAACTGAGATAGAAAAATCCACAAAGTATGAAAATCTGGCATACGACTTGAAGAACCAGTGGAAACTGAGTAAGGTAGATGTAGTGCCCTTCGTTATATCCGCCGAAGGCCTGATAAGTAAGAGATTTTCAAAGAACCTCGAGAGCCTCGGGATCTTGAGATCGATTGCCATAGTGGGACAGCGTGCCGTGCTCTTGCAGACGTGTCACATTGTTCGTAAGATATTATGCTAGGGTGAGAGGAGCTGAATTGCTTTTTCATCTTGGCATTGGAATACCGGTCAGCATGAGCTGAGATTCTACAGTAAGGATGAGCAGAACAATAATAATAATAATAATAATAATAATAATAATAATAATAATAATAATAATAATAATAATAATAATAATAATAAGAATCAAGAAAATAGAATGAGAAAACACTTCCTTGATTCAAACAGTACGTTAATGAAATTGGTTGCAAATGAGGATCGGGGTTTCACCCCACTGAACCTAAATAAACAGAATCGTATTGATGGCAGAACAACACTCACGGACTGTGTTCGAGAATGGAAAGGACAAGCATTGCACGGAAGGTTTCCTAAGTCACCCGAAGATGACACCATTGACGAACAATTGTCTCTGAAGTGGCTGACCGATGGACTCTTGTACCCAGAAACAGAAGGTTTCGCGATATCTATTCAAGATAAGGTAACAAGAACAAAAAACTATGAAAAGCACATACTGCATTTGGACGTAGTCGATAAGTGCAGGAAATGCGGTACTTTGGGGGAAACAATTGAGCACCTTATTGGCGGTTGCCCGGCCCTTGCTCCTAATGCTTATTTAGGACGGCATAATCAGCTGGCAAAAATTATACATCAACAAATTGCCAAAAAATACTCGCTATTAGAAAATGCACCTCCTCCATATTATAAGTACTCGCCTTCTCCTGTACTTGAATCATCCGATACCATTCTTTACTGGGACAGACCAATCACTACTGATCGAACGGTTGATTATAACAGGCCGGATATTGTTCTAATCAACAAAAAGGACAAGAGGGCTTTTATAATTGACATCGCAGTGCCACTATCTCACAACATTAGAAAAACTGAGATAGAAAAATCCACAAAGTATGAATATCTGGCATACGGCTTGAAGAACCAGTGGAAACTGAGTAAGGTAGATGTAGTGCCCTTCGTTATATCCGCCGAAGGCCTGATAAGTAAGAGATTTTCAAAGAACCTCGAGAGCCTCGGGATCTCGAGATCGATTGCCATAGTGGGACAGCGTGCCGTGCTCTTGCAGACGTGTCACATTGTTCGTAAGATATTATGCTAGGGTGAGAGGAGCTGAATTGCTTTTTCATCTTGGCATTGGAATACCGGCCAGCATAAGCTGAGATTCTACAGTAAGGATGAGCAGAATAATAATAAAATACTGGCAATCGGTTTGGAAAAGATCAGATGACTATGAAAAAGCGGCACCTTGGATTAAAACAATTGAACAGCACACAACTGCTCTCCCAGAAATGGAGTTTAACGATTTCACGGCGACTGACATTTGCACCGCCGTCAAGAAAACTCATAACTGGAAAGCTCCTGGACCAGATGGACTACATAACTTCTGGATTAAAAACTTTAGGGCGGCCCACCGCCCACTTGCTAGTGCATTTAAAGAGGTAATAATAAATCCTGATACTTTCCCGAATTTTTTAATGGAAGGCAATACATATCTTCTGTACAAAAAGGGTGATGCTAAGCAACCCAATAACTACAGACCCATCACGTGTCTGTCAGTATTTTATAAATTGTTGACAGCCCTAATCAATGAAAAAATTTACAAACATTGTGATGAAAACAATATTTTTGAAGAAGAGCAGAAAGGATGTATAAGAGCAAGTATGGGATGCAAGGAACAGCTAACGATCGATGCTGTAGTTCTCGAACAAGCGCGGAAAAGAAAACGCAACCTAAACATCTGCTATATAGACTACAGGAAAGCCTTCGATAGTGTTCCACACGATTGGTTACTAGAAGTCCTGAAAATTTATAAAATAAGCCCTCCCATCATTAACTCCTTAAGGGGCCTAATATGGAAATGGAAAACAAATCTCTTTATCGACCAACAATGCATTACAACTGCGAATATCGAGAGAGGAATTTTTCAGGGAGATTCCTTTTCTCCAGTTTGGTTTTGTCTAGCCCTAAACCCTATGTCTACTTTACTGAACAACAGTAATATAGGATATAAACTAAACATGAGGAATCCACGAAAGCTCTCGCACCTACTATATATGGATGACCTTAAACTCTATGGAGAAACTAGAGAAAAACTAAACTCCTTAATAAAAATGGTCGAAGAATTTAGTAGGGATATCAAGATGTCATTCGGACTTGATAAATGATCTACCATTAGCATTCAAAAAGGAATAGTCAACAATCAACATTCAACACACTGTAACATACAACAACTGGCACCAGAAGAATCCTATAAATATTTAGGTATACCTCAAAACGAGAAATTTAACCATAGCCAGTTAAAGAAAGACTTTTCTACTATGTACGAAAAGAGGCTTACAAAACTTTTAAATACCAAACTGAACAGTGGAAACCTGATTAGAACGATCAATGGATGGGCAGTGCCAACTCTGACCTATTCCTTTGGTATTGTTAAATGGTCAGAAACAGACCTTGATGGACTGGATAGATTAACACGTCGAACATTGACAAAATTCCGATGTCTGCATCCAAATTCATCTATGAAGCGACTGTACATTCCAAGAAAGTTGGGAGGCAGAGGCCTCGTGAACATTAAGAACCTTTGTCTGAACCAGGAGAGTAAGATGAGAGAACGCTTCATTAATTCAAGCAGCACGCTAATGAAGTTGGTTGCTAAGGAGGACCGGGGTTTCACCCCTTTGAACCTAGATAAATTGAATCGTGTTGATGGTAGAACAACACTTACCGATTGTGTCCGTGAATGGAAACAACAGACACTGCATGGACGGTATCCAAAGTCACTCGAGGATGATACCATTGATGGACCATTGTCTCTAAAATGGCTGACCGATGGGCTGTTGTACCCAGAAACAGAAGGTTTTGCGACATCTATTCAAGATAAGGTAGTAAGAACACGGAACTATGAAAAGCATATACTACACATGGATGTTGTCGACCGATGTAGGAAGTGCGGTATAGTGGGGGAAACGATTGAACACCTTATCGGTGGGTGTGCAGTTCTAGCCCCTAATGCTTATTTAGGAAGACATAATCAGCTGGCGAAAATTATACATCAGCAAATTGCATTAAAGTATTCGCTATTAGATAACGCACCTGCTCCATATTATAAGTACTCACCTTCTCCCGTATTGGAATCATCTGATGCAATCCTATACTGGGACAGACCAATCACAACAGATCGAACGGTCGATTATAATAGACCAGACATTGTTCTAATTAGTAAAAAGGAGAAAAGGGCTTTTATAATTGACATCGCAGTGCCACTCTCTCATAATATCAGGAAAACCGAGTTGGAGAAAACCACTAAGTATGAAAACCTTGCGTACGATTTGAAAAACCAGTGGAAACTGCATAAGGTAGAGATAGTACCTTTCGTTATATCCGCCGAAGGCCTAATAAGTAAGAACTTTTCAAAAAATTTGAAGAACCTTGGTATCTCAAAATCGATTGCCATAGTGGGACAACGTGCAGTGCTCTTGCAGACGTGCCACATTGTTCGTAAAATTTTATGCTAAGTGAGAGGAGTTGAATTGCTTTCTCATTTTGGCATTGTAATATAGACCAGCTTAGGCTGAGATGCTGAGTTCAGTACGAGGATAATAATAATAATAATAACATATACATGATAGTATGGTGTAGGAAATTTGGATTTAAGTTTGTATAGGGTGCTATAATCTATCAAATTCTTATGTAACATCCAAGCTGCAGTCGAGCAGTGCTTTTTATCTTCAAAAGTGTTATTAATAATTTTTACTATCCTGTGTAGTTGTGTGATTGTTGCGTGTCTTTCGCGAAATTCGAAATGGTGTCAAAGAGAAATCAATACCTTCAGTGGGAGTTAAAGCTTCAAGGTAAAATTGAATTGCTTCATTATTTTTATTACTGAGTAATTCTTTCACCACTTTCCCTTCTCTGTTAAGCCTTGTCTTGTCTTCTGGGACTCTAGTTGTCTGCCACCTTTTCCATGATCTTCGTTTTTTGGCAATTACATGTTTTGCGCTTTACAGCAATTCTGTTTCTGAATTTGACTACTCATTTCAGCGATTACATCCCCGGCGGCTTATTGTGTTGCAATAGTTAGATTTTCTACAACCTTGTCTATATTTTTAGGAGATTTTAGTAGGATATCAGTATATATTTTTTTCATTAAGCGTTTGATCAAATCCCAGTTGGTTTTTTTATTATTGAGTACAGCTGAATTTTGTATATTGATGATGTTCGAACTGACTATTCTGACTATTGTGGGTGAACGTTCCGAAGAAAGATCGAGGTTTTCTTCTGCTAGAAAATGGCTGGTAAGAATATCTTTAGTAATACAGCAGTCAATAATATCTGGTACTTTGTTCCTATAACTAGGCCAGTATGTGGGTCTACCAGTGGACAAAAGCATTTCAGATTATTTTTGTCGATATACTTTATGAGCTCTCGTACTTTAGTAGTTATCAATCTTGATCCCATCTGAGATATTTGGCATTATAATCATCACCAGCCAGGAACCTACTTCATAATGTGCCTAATCTACTGCCTCTTCTTGCAAATTGTGACGTGGAGAACAATACAATGAAGATAAAGTTATTGGACCTCGCTTATCTTCGATTATGACATTAGTTGCCTGAATATGCGCTATCTGGATCTTTGTAGCGTTCACAAATTTTTGATCGCTACAGGTAGCATTCGTAAATTGTTGATCACCACTGGTAGGTTTATTTCGGAACAAATTCTTAACTGAAAGAGCTCCGGTATCGTTTTGGACAAGGCAAGACAGTCTAATTCCAAATCTCCAGGTGAGCGGACGTTTTCGCGCCTTACCCTTCCTACCGAGGTACGTCGGTTTGCTGGCCAAGCCACGCTTGGGTTGATTTTTCTGATATTCTTATAGAGGGTTTTACGACCCGGCAGCAGAGAATCCGATCAACAGACATCAGGCCATTGAACGACCACCTATTACAGAGCCCGACCATCGTGGAAACCTTACACCTTTTTGAGGCCACATGGCAGAGTAGGCGGTTGGTCAGATCGAGATTATTTCGGGACCCCCGCATAGGGATACCGGACTGCCCGCAGGATAGACAACATCAGGAAATAAGACCAGAAAAACACTCTTTTTATTATATTGTCATGTACCGTTAAGGATTGCAATTACCAGTTATTTTTCACAAATACATTATTACCATAATTTCTTATACTGATAATGGTCACGTTATCATCTTATATTTTGTATCCATTTGCCGTCTGACCATTCTTGGTTACCCTACCGTTATATATCTATCTTTTTATTATTTTCAGAATGGAGGAAATAACCTCTAATTTGTAAGTATAGGGACATAGAGACCAGCTGGTGTAATTCAGAGCTGTGTATTTGATTTTTGATTTCTTTCACGGTAAGGTTTGGAGAACCACCTTCCCTAAACCTTCCCGTGCATTTTGTTTGATAGTTTTAGTTATTCCTTTTTTTGTGTGCTTTGTGTCGTTCTTTTTTGAGTGTGCATATATATATATATATATATATATATAAATATATATATATATATATATATATATATATATATATATATATATATATATATATATATATATATATATATATATCTGTGTGTAAAATTCTAGTAAACCGTTTTATTTAAGATAGACCCCTTCCCGGTTCCAGGGTCTTTTCCGATATATGAAGTAACCGAGTGGCGCTCAACTTTTATCGTGGCTTCATTCTGTCCTGGACCTTCTTCCCGGTGCTCCCGGCGAACAGCTGCCGTCGCTGTAATATATATATATATATATATATATATATATATATATATATATATATATTTTATTTTTTTTTGTTTTAGAAGAGAAAATAATAGGTCACAACTTGCTATCTGGAATAGTATGTTCTGTCAGGAAAACTGATATTTCGGAGCCATGAATCTATGGGGATCATGAAGATACTGTGCACTAAGCTGGCTGTGCAGACATGAAATTTAAATAACTTCCGTTAGTTATTCCTTCGTAATAATTGCTTTTCTTTATCTATTTATGGCATTATCTCTAGGTAATTATCAATTTCCTCCATTGATTATAACTTGTAGTCATTTCTTTATCCTTCTACCAATAATTTCATATTTCCAAACCAACTAGCTACCAATGTTTGGAATAGGATTATTGATATAATTGAGGTAAAGGGGCTCCATTCAGTGCCATTCCTTGTTTGTCATTTCCCATTTTTCATAAATATCCTAAAACTTTCGTTTCACATATGTTTCCGTTGCCCCCATGTTGTTGTTTTATAACTACCCAGTTTCCATTCCTCCGTCTTGTCTTTATGCATATGATTTCGGCATGTATTTCCCCTTGAGTTCCCATAATAGTAATCCTGCATTTCTATTATCTTTTATCTCCATGATGTCTCCTAAGTAAATTATAATAGAGTTTACAGCTTTTACGCTAAATTTTGGTGTATGTACCTATTGTACTTGAAAAATTATGTGTGTATCTGTATCTTTGTTACTTAGCCTCATTATAAAATATTTCGATTCTTCTGCTTTAATTGTTAGCCCTGTAAGGTTTACTTTTATCTTCAATCCTCTAATGGTGTCAGTAACTTCTTTTTGCTTCTAGGCAAAATGACTAGATCGTCAGGGTATGCGAAACAGAGTTGTACCAATTTGTATGCATTTGCAGTGTAAGGTTGAGAAGAGAAGTCTCTTTGTCTG